>OX352762.1:44920655-45180655 GCA_947095585.1 Nephrocerus scutellatus
AAATAAATAATAAATAATAAATAATAAATAATAAATAATAAATAATAAATAATAAATAATAAATAATAAATAATAAATAATAAATAATAAATAATAAATAATAAATAATAAATAATAAATAATAAATAATAAATAATAAATAATAAATAATAAATAATAAATAATAAATAATAAATAATAAATAATAAATAATAAATAATAAATAATAAATAATAAATAATAAATAATAAATAATAAATAATAAATAATAAATAATAAATAATAAATAATAAATAATAAATAATAAATAATAAATAATAAATAATAAATAATAAATAATAAATAATAAATAATAAATAATAAATAATAAATAATAAATAATAAATAATAAATAATAAATAATAAATAATAAATAATAAATAATAAATAATAAATAATAAATAATAAATAATAAATAATAAATAATAAATAATAAATAATAAATAATAAATAATAAATAATAAATAATAAATAATAAATAATAAATAATAAATAATAAATAATAAATAATAAATAATAAATAATAAATAATAAATAATAAATAATAAATAATAAATAATAAATAATAAATAATAAATAATAAATAATAAATAATAAATAATAAATAATAAATAATAAATAATAAATAATAAATAATAAATAATAAATAATAAATAATAAATAATAAATAATAAATAATAAATAATAAATAATAAATAATAAATAATAAATAATAAATAATAAATAATAAATAATAAATAATAAATAATAAATAATAAATAATAAATAATAAATAATAAATAATAAATAATAAATAATAAATAATAAATAATAAATAATAAATAATAAATAATAAATAATAAATAATAAATAATAAATAATAAATAATAAATAATAAATAATAAATAATAAATAATAAATAATAAATAATAAATAATAAATAATAAATAATAAATAATAAATAATAAATAATAAATAATAAATAATAAATAATAAATAATAAATAATAAATAATAAATAATAAATAATAAATAATAAATAATAAATAATAAATAATAAATAATAAATAATAAATAATAAATAATAAATAATAAATAATAAATAATAAATAATAAATAATAAATAATAAATAATAAATAATAAATAATAAATAATAAATAATAAATAATAAATAATAAATAATAAATAATAAATAATAAATAATAAATAATAAATAATAAATAATAAATAATAAATAATAAATAATAAATAATAAATAATAAATAATAAATAATAAATAATAAATAATAAATAATAAATAATAAATAATAAATAATAAATAATAAATAATAAATAATAAATAATAAATAATAAATAATAAATAATAAATAATAAATAATAAATAATAAATAATAAATAATAAATAATAAATAATAAATAATAAATAATAAATAATAAATAATAAATAATAAATAATAAATAATAAATAATAAATAATAAATAATAAATAATAAATAATAAATAATAAATAATAAATAATAAATAATAAATAATAAATAATAAATAATAAATAATAAATAATAAATAATAAATAATAAATAATAAATAATAAATAATAAATAATAAATAATAAATAATAAATAATAAATAATAAATAATAAATAATAAATAATAAATAATAAATAATAAATAATAAATAATAAATAATAAATAATAAATAATAATAATAAATAATAAATAATAAATAATAAATAATAAATAATAAATAATAAATAATAAATAATAAATAATAAATAATAAATAATAAATAATAAATAATAAATAATAAATAATAAATAATAAATAATAAATAATAAATAATAAATAATAAATAATAAATAATAAATAATAAATAATAAATAATAAATAATAAATAATAAATAATAAATAATAAATAATAAATAATAAATAATAAATAATAAATAATAAATAATAAATAATAAATAATAAATAATAAATAATAAATAATAAATAATAAATAATAAATAATAAATAATAAATAATAAATAATAAATAATAAATAATAAATAATAAATAATAAATAATAAATAATAAATAATAAATAATAAATAATAAATAATAAATAATAAATAATAAATAATAAATAATAAATAATAAATAATAAATAATAAATAATAAATAATAAATAATAAATAATAAATAATAAATAATAAATAATAAATAATAAATAATAAATAATAAATAATAAATAATAAATAATAAATAATAAATAATAAATAATAAATAATAAATAATAAATAATAAATAATAAATAATAAATAATAAATAATAAATAATAAATAATAAATAATAAATAATAAATAATAAATAATAAATAATAAATAATAAATAATAAATAATAAATAATAAATAATAAATAATAAATAATAAATAATAAATAATAAATAATAAATAATAAATAATCGTCAATTTCCTCAAATTATAGGTCTTTTCTCCTTTGCCTTACTTAAATTTCTATATAATTCGTCCCTTATAACTTGCTGTTTGTCCTTCGTCTCTAAAATCCTGACGTCTGATTGTTTAATGTCATTTAACCGTCGTATGATGTCAAAAGCGGATCCGTTCTGTGCCATTTGGAAACCGAAGACAGCATTGTACGGCTCTAGCCTCGTAGCTTCGTGCGCAACACTTCGGCGAGTAGACCGCAGCCCTCACGTGCTTAACCCCGTAGCGCTTTAAAAAGCTCGAAAACAATTCGGAAATGAATTGTTTTCCGTTGTCCGAGTGTAGATATTCTGATACCCAAAAGACATGAAAAATGGCTTCCTCTAAGTACTGGACCACTGCAGCTGAAGTTGCCTTCCTTATGGGTTTAAGAAAGACCAATTTGCTGAAGAAAGACCAATTTGCTGAAGTGGTCAAACAAAAATTTGGGTGTTGCCATTTTTGGTTCAGAGATAGGGTCCCAGAAAGTCAATGTACAGGCGCTGAAATGGTCGTTCGGTCACCGTCTGTACCCCCATTGGTGGTCTATTCGTCCTATTCGTACTTTTATTGCACATATATCACAGTTTTTTATAAAGTCGTTTACGTCTATAGTCATTCCAGACCAAAAGTATTGTTGTCGAAGTTTATGTAGGGTTTTATGGATCCCATCATGTCCTGCAGCTTGAGTCATGTGCCTAAGGAGGAGACTCTTTCTCAACTCAGACGGTACCCAGAGCTTCCAAGCTCTATCTTCCTGTAGTGCGTCCCCGGTACGTATATTTGTCCGTTTATAAACATAATTGCCCGAAATGCATATGTCGGGGAATTTATCTTGTCCTTCTTTAACTGTCTTCTTTAGCTCCTCGTATTCGTCGGTAGAAAAATGTGGAGAATTCAGATCAACGTCTATTAGGTTAACATCTGATGAGAGTTCCTCCATGTGAACACGAGAGAGAGCACCAGGGACAACATTTTGTGTGCCCTTTCTGTGCTCAATTGTGAAGTCAAAGGCTTGTAGCTTCAGGCTCCATCTAGCCAAACGGCCAGACAAGTCCTTCTGCGACATAAGCCACTTCAAACTAGCATGGTCCATGATTATCGTGAAGGGCAGTAGTTCAATATAGGCACGGAATTTCTGCACACTTAAGACTGCTGCATAACATTCCCGCTTCGTGACGCTATAGTTTCTTTGTGCCGAATTTAACTTTTGTGAGATCTAGGCAATCGGCCTCTCCCTACCCTCTGAGTCAAATTGGAAGAGGACGCTCCCAACACCAGTCGTAGATGCGTCACATTGGATGTAAAAATGTCTAGTAAAATCGGGGTTAGTCAAGATAGGTGCTGTTGTCAGGAGCTTTTTAAGCTCATCAAATGCCTAAATTGCGTCGTCCGTCATTTTGAAGTCTTTACCTTTTTTCAAGCATTCAGTCATTGGAGCAGTCAAACCTGAAAAGTTTGTGATGAACCTGCGGTACCATCCGGTTATCCCAAGACACCGCCTGAGCTGTTTCGGAGTCTTCTGAACCGGAAATTGCTCCATTGCCGATACCTTTGCCGGGTCAGTCCTGAGGCACCCGTCACCCACAATATATCCCAGGTATTTTATTTCCTTATAGCAAAATTAGCTTTTTTCTACGCTAATCGTTAAGCCAGCCTCACGAAGACATCCCGCGACTATCTCTAGCAAACCCATATGGCTTTCGAATTCCGGAGTGCAGACAAGAAGATCGTCAAGGTACACAAAAACATTGTCTTTGAGCCTCGACGGTATCACCCTGTCCATAAGCCGACACATTCTCTGGGCAGCATTGCACAGTCCAAATGGCATTACTGTAAATTGATACAGTGGCCGCCGAGGGACTGTGAAGGCCGTTTTCTCCCTGGACTTCGCCTCCAACGGGATCTGCCAGAAGGCGTCTTTCAGATCGATCCCCGAAATGAACCGAGTGTCTTGTAGGCGGCTCAACAACCCTTCTATGTGGGGCAACGGGTACGCGTCTTTTTTCGTCACTGCATTGACTCTGCGTGAGTCCAGGCAGAGCCTATTTTTGCCAGGTTTTCTCACCAGCACAACCCGAGAGCTCCACGCACTCTGGCTCTCCTCGATCACCCCCAAAGAAATCATGCGATCGAGCTCGTCGAAGAGAAGCTTTTGGATCGCCGGAGGCACTGGGTAGTGCCTCTGTTTGATCGGCTCCACTTTGGCGGTCTCGATCAGATGTTCCTCTAGGCTTGTTCTACCGAGGCCAAGTCTCGTGTAGGACGGGTACTTGTTTTTCATCGCCTGTAAAGCCTCCGTTTGTGCCGGCGAGAGAACCCGCATCATTGAGTCCGTTGTCGTCGTGTCCAATATATCGATCTCGGGTATAATGTTGGGAGCGACCTTAAACATTTTCCAGAAGTTCACTCCAAGATATAAGACTTGCTGTAAGGACGGCACAACATAAAATTCCAAATTCTCTGTCCTGTTTTTCAATGTTATGGGAATAGTCACTACACCTGTGATATTTGGTTTGTTTCCGTCCGCAGTTCTTATATTAGAATTAATTTTTTTCATCTGTTATGCGTTGTTCTCAATAAACTTTATTGCACCCTTTCCTAAACAACTTACAGAAGCGCAACTGTCCCAAAAGACCTAACACCGAATCGTCTAGTAGTTTCACTTTCGCGAATGGTCGGTAAACTCCTCCAAACTCCTAAACCTTACTCTTTTTTCGGCGAACTTTTTTCGCAGTTTCTTAATCCTAATATAATTCTTCTTTTTTCTCTCATCTAGAGCAGGGTCTTCAGAAAATATTCTTTTACGGGCCTCTTCGTAGTCCAGGATACGCTGATGGAGACTTCTTCTTGCAAGTATTGTCTTTACCATTTCTTGCTCATCATTTTGTTTGACAGATCTCTTTAAAATGCTTATTGTTTTAGGTTCTACTCCGGGAGTTTGTCCATTGGACCACTCCCGGATGCATCGCCCATCACCGAGTTTTCCGATATTTTTTTACATGAAGGACATACCAAAACAGGAACATTAGACTGACCACACTGAAAACACACTAGGGAGTGGAAATGGGACGAACACTGGTTTTGGACATTACTACGGACTACATTCCTATCGTCAGTATTTTTGTTATTATTTTTTTCTTTATGGGGATAATTTGTTTTAATAGCACTTAGCTGATTCGTCAATTCCCCTTTGTCACTGTCAAAGTCTTCATCTTCCGTTGTCTGGAACTCGTTGATTGGTCTACCTTTAAACCGGTTTTCCCTGATACTGAAGTGTTATTCTGCCCGGCGGCAGGCAGACACTAAATCAGAGAAAGAAAACAGAGAGCACCCAAAGATCAGCGCGGCCACTTTCTCTCGGAGGTTCTGGCGGAGAATTGTGACTAGTTCCCCCTCTGGCAATCTATTCCTCATTTGGAACACCTTCGCCCTGACGCTTGAAAAGAAGTCGTCACAACTCTCGCCAGGCATTTGCTTCCTGTCCATTATCTCCCGCATAATCTCATGGTCAGAGTCGGATGCCCTAAACTGTCGCATCAACTCCCTCTTGAGATCATGGTAGTTAAGAAATGGATCGTTTGCGCGCTCCTCCAGGAATTGCCAGTACCATCTCTCGGCTACTCCGGATAGAAGATAGTGGAATTGATTGAACAGTTGTTCTTCGCCGACGTTTAACCTCAGCTGCATCTTTTCGATGCGAAAAATGAAATGAATCTACCGGCATCGACTTTTTAGTCCAATCGAACTTTATGCTCCACTTGTGTATATCACACTTTGGACGTGGAAGTTCAATGCCTGTTGAGTTCTCGTTGGTCGGTAGCCTGTCATTCTGGGTCCGGGTGTGTCTTAACGGGGTTGCATTCTATGGGTAGACCCTTGAGGAGCACGCCTATTCTCCCCATAATTCTGTTGTAGCTCAAGTGTTTCAACCTTGTGAGCGTGAGGGCGTGCTCCTCAAGGGTCTACCCCTAGAATGCAACCCCCTCGATAGTATAGTGATCAGTATCCCCGCCTGTCACGCGGGAGACCGGGGTTCAATTCCACATCGGGGAGCCAAACTCCCTAATAAAATCTCTAGCTTCTCGTTCAGGCTGGTGTTTATCTCTTCTAGTTTTTTCGGCAAGATGGAACTCAATTTCATTTGGTCCCTTTGGACCACGCCCGAAACTACCTCCTGAATAAGGTTTAAGTCTCTGCTCATATCTGGCGCTATAGCTATTATAATTAAATTAAAAGAAAATTATCTCTTTATCTTTTAAGAAATCATTTTATTTTCCTATATATTTTACTTAACTATTACCTAACCTATTTTAGAAGGAATGACCTGGTTGCATCTGCACCGAGGCATCGCAAAATCGTCAAAGAAGTGGTAAACATTACTCAGTCTACAAGTCCACAGTTTGGCAGGTCATACTCTGAAAAGCGCCGGAGAAAACCATCACGGGATTATCGATCCCAGCCACAAACCATGCCAACGTGGTCTACTCGCTCATGATGCTTAACATCAGATGCAAATAAAAAAGAGAAAACAAATTGATACCTCTAACCCAAAGGTTAAGCAAAAATAATAATTCAAGGTTTTTTCATTTAAACGTTATAAATCTTTTTATTGCAAATTAATTATTATTGGGAACTATTAATTTGTCCTCTGTATTCAGAAGGATTTCTATGAACTTTTACTTTAAAAAAAATTTAAATGTTTATAGATACATATGTACTTAATTCATTTATAAAAATTCATTTGTAAAAAAAAGTTAATTGTTGTTACAACTATATTGTGAAAAACAAAATTCTTGGGGTCGAATTTTTTTCACACAAAACATGCCACATAATTTTTTCCAAATTCGGGTGCACCCTGTACCCACGCAGTGCAGCCAACAAGAGGATATGAAAGTAAAACGACAACATCAACATCCCGCCACCGGATTGGCCAATCACATCGCAGCACGTGACTTAAGAATTTTGCAACACAAAATGGTATAAAAGGGCGAGCACGCAGGCGTTCGCTCTCTTAGTCGCTTTCTTTAGTTGGCATTGCGCTGACCGGATCACGCCTCGGTAAGTGCTAAAAATTCAATATATATACAACTTTGGTTCGCGTTCCGCTGTCGACGTCACTACTCGTCCGCTGTCGACGTCGCCCCTCGTGCGCTGCCAACGTCGTCCATTTGCATTCGCCTAACTCTGCCGTCGTACAACGTAACTCACTGTGTGGTGTCCCCTCAGGTTTTACGCTGGTACAGCTCAGCATATCGCTGCCAACGTCGTCCATTTGCATTCGTCCTAGCTCTGCCGTCGTACAACGTAATTTACTGTGTGGTGTCCCTTCAGGTTTTACGCTAGTACAGCTCAGCATATCGCTGCCAACGTTGTCCATTTGCATTCGTCCTAGCTCTGCCGTCGTACAACGTAATTCACTGTGTGGTATCCCTTCAGGTTTTACGCTAGTACAGCTCAGCATATCGCTGCCAACGTCGTCCATTCGCATTCGCCGTAGCTCAGTCGTCGTACAACGTAATTCGCTGTGTGGTGTCCCTTCAGGTTTTACGCTAGTACAGCTCAGCATATCGCTGCCGACGTCGTTCACCGCGTTTGACACAACCCTCACCGCCTCACGAATGTCTCAGGCTCACGACCACAAGTCGCTCAGGATTGACGCTCGTCTCGAACTACGCTCACGCATCGCTGAGGATGCTCACTTGTCTTAGGCTCGCGCCCACAAGTCGCTCAGGTTTACGCTCGTCTCGAACTACGCTCACGCATCGCTCAGGATGCTCTCTTGCCTCAGGCTTGCGCCCACAAGTCGCTCAGGTTTACGCTCATCTCGAACCTCGCTCACGCATCGCTCAGGATTCTCACTTGTCTCAGGCACACGCCAGCACGTCGCCCAGGATCTACGCTCGTCTAAGGCTAGCGCATCACTCAGGACTCACGCTCTTCCAAGGCTAGCGCCTCGCTCAGGACTTACGCTCGTCTAAGGCTATCGCATCGCTCAGGATTTATGCTTGTATCAGGCTTAAATTATAAGTATTAAGAATAAAGAAATAAAGAATATATAATTTGAAGAGTCACCAAATATATATTTTATTGTAACGACCCCTTTACTCTGAACCCTGGTCACGCTGAGTTAACCCCAGTTGGGAAAACTCCGTTACAATATTGCAATAAAATATGTCAGAAAATCCAATAAAAAAATCAAAAAAATTTATAAAAAAATTAATGACTAAATGTCTGTTACTGCTCTTAGTAGCCAAGCAGGAGGTATAAAAATATATCGAAGTGAACTTACTTGGATTCATTCAAAGATATCCTGTCGGCACGATTTCGATGAAATTACCTGTAGCAAAGTTGGTTAATAGATTATCAGCAGCTACTAAACGCAGTTTACACTTAATGGAATTATGTAAATGTAAGTTAAAATTCAAAAAAAACTCAAAAGTAGAAAAGAAAACTCAATTTTAAATAAATTCCATAAAACTCAATTTTAAATGACTCTATTTCAAAAAAAAAACACAATTTTAAATTAAATAGAAAAATTCAGAAAAGTAAACAAAAATAAACTCAGTTTTGAATAAAATTACTTTCAATAAAAAAAACTCAATCCACTGTTAGGGAGGCTTTGTAAATTCGGAGGTTGACTTTTGACTTTGATGTGTTGAGGAAGCTCTGACGTTGGCGCGATGATCGTTATGGAACTTAAAAGCTTAGTGAGCTTTCGTCACAAGTAACTATTGCTCTTGTTATGTGCGTTCGCACTTTTTCACTATTGCGAATTTTATTTTTTTTTTGTATATATGACGCCCTTCTGCACAATTTAGCGCACTTTATCGTTTGTGCAGAGATTTTTAAAAGTTGAAAATTTTGGGTTTTATTTTTGCTTGTTTGACACGTCGTTCTCTAAAATTTGTTTGGCGCACTCGAACTTTTTCACAAAAAAATTAAGATTCCACTGGTGAAAATTTCCTAATTTTAAATCTCCGATTTCACAAAAAAGTGGCGTTTGGCGCATTTGCACTTTTTTACCTTCAGACTGATGAACATTTTTTCTGATTTTAAATCTTTTGATTTTTTATGACAACAAAAAAATAGCGTTTTCACTGATGGAGATTTTTTTAGTTTCAAATCTTTGGATCTACGAAAAAAAATGGCGTTTAGCGCACTTGCACCTTTTCACTTTAATTTGTGCTATGTAGTTTCCGCTCAAAAATTTTTTTAGAAATTTCAAATTCCTCTTTATTCCACTATTTCCACAACTAAAAATTTTTAGAATTTAAACTTTCTTTTTTCTATATGGCCTCTGCTCTTTAAAAAAAATGTATTTTCTAAAAACAAAGGAAACGACTTTACTTCGCTAGCTGATAGTCTACGACTGCCGCTAAAAATTCTCTCTCCGCCTGAAGAAACCTTTTCTTTTTACCGAACCTTCTAGAAAAAAAAATTCCTCTTGCTTTTCCTTTTCTTTACGTCAGTTATTATACCTTTTTATCTTTATTATATCTTTGTCCTTTTCGTCGGCCGTCCAAAATCGCTATCTAATTTTATTAAAATTTTGGCGCCTAAATTTCTTTCCCCTAAAATAGACATTCTATCTTTGTTTGTCTAATGTGAAAATCAATTCCATCATCCCGTCCTTTTTTTTAATTTTTAGTCACATTTACTAGTAAACGATAAACATGAATAACGATCATATAACAAATATTAACATACACACATCAAACACTCAAACCAATTTCCAGTAAGATAATTATTTAAAATCCCTATGCTTCCCCAACCTTTGCCATTCCAAATATCCCAGCCAATTCTGAGCAGCTGATTTATGTCAACATATCGAGTGACAGATATTGGTCAATAATTTCTCTTGTTGTCAATCGGTGTGTTGTCTTTTGTGTTTTGTTTTCTTTTTGTTATTTATTTATTTGTCAAAATTACTTTGCTTTTTATTTTATTTGTATTTTTATATAACGTCGCGTGTATATTGAAGTGTGTTGTGTCGGATAGACTGGGGGAAATATCCGCCACTAGTCTACAAGATAAATAGGATCGGAGGAAACAAATGCAGTTTGTTTGCATTATTGGAATTATGGGACTCTGTGAGCTGCCGCACAAAACAACAGGTTAGTGGACTTTATTATTATGGAGGACATGCCTTCTGCTCTTGTTCTTTCCCTTTTTATTTTCAGGTTTTATGCATTCGACGTTGGCATGTGAATGCAGTGGAAGCGACGTCAGCGTTGGCGTCGACGTCACTTGTAAAGAACAGTGGGGTAAGTGATTATTGATTGTTAAATATGTTTTAGTTTGTTTTGTGTTGGACGAGAACATGAACGTGACTACATGTTGGACGTGGACATGAACGTGACTACGTGTTAGACGTGGACGTAACACTAGTTAAAGTTGTTTGGTTTAGCCTTTGATTGAGTGCTTGTGGACCTGATGTGAATTGCATTCCATTTTCTTGAGATGAATTCATGACATCCGAAATTATAATCATCGGTTATAATAAGCTACGGATGTGGTCAGTGGAAAGGCTTAACCTTCTTCTAAGTCGAAAGAAAATACGAATTTTTTTTCTGATGTTGCCATTCGATCGGCAGCCATTTGAAATTTTGAATGCGAGACCGTTCAGCCTCTTCTAAGTGAGTTTTCTTTTCAATTTCTGCCGTCTTAATTCCCTCACCGTCTGAAGATTGAATTTTTATTTGTAAAGCATCACAAGTTTGTCACGTATCCTTTGATAGCGGTTTAAAATGTAAATTGAATTTGTAGAGAACACAACATAGTAATATTTTCCTTTCACTGGTACTACTATTGCCTTTTCACATTGTGTGACGTATAGTTCATATATTTTCCTAAGTCAGGATTTAAATTTTTTCGTCTTGGATTATGAGAGCTGGTGTAGTGACTTTATAAACATTTGTGTCATCTATTTTATTGCTTGCAAGAAGGCATTTGCGCTGATCAAACAAAGACGTAACTTGTTTAGAACAGCATTTGCATATCCGCCCGTAACTCACCTGATAAGTGCCCTTAAAATATTTTTTGCAAACGGGAATATCATGTCTATCTTATTTTTAAATTTTCTATATTAACTTCACTTGCCCGTGGCACGGCAGTCGGTCATCGGTCGGTCATCGGTCGTATGTCCTGTAATATTGAGATCAATTTTTAACCCACTTCCCAAAGCCCTATTTAATAGATTTGATACACATGTGTATTTCCGGAGACAACACTTTCTATTAAAATTTAAGGACCCTCGGTTCCCGGGATCGGGGGGCTCCCATACAAATATTTTACAAAATTTTACTCGATTTTCTTCAAATTTTATACACATGTGTATCTCTGATAAACAACACTTTCTGTAAACATTTTGGAGACCCCGGGCCCCGGGTTCGTGGGACCCCAAAAAATGTTTTCAAAAAAATAACCCGATTTTCTTCAAATTTTATATACGCATGTATCTCTGATAGACAATACTTTTTATAAAAATTTTGGAGACCCCGGGTTAGTGGGACCCCATAAAAATTGTTTAAAAAAATAACTCGATTTTCTTCAAATTTTCTATACGCATGTATCTCTGATAGACAACACTTTGTGTAAAAACACTTTGGAGACCCCGGACCCCAGCTTCGTAGGGCCCCATAAACTTTTTTTTAAAAAATAACCCGATTTTCTTCAAATTTTATATAGGCGTGTATCTCCGATAGGCAACACTTTTTGTGAACATTTTGGAGACCCCGGGCCCCGGGGTCGTGGGGCCACAAAATTAAAAAAAAATTAACCCGATTTTTTCAAATGTTATATACGTATGTTTCTCCGATGAAAAACACTTTTTGTAACATTTTTGGAGACCCCGGGCCCCAGGGTCATTGAGCCTAATTTTTTTTTTTTAAATTAACCCGTTTTTTTTAAATTTCACATACGTGTGTATCTCCGATAAACAACACTTTTTGCAAAAATTTTGGTGGCCGGGGTCGTGGAGCCCCATAAAAATTTTACAAAAAAATTAACCCGATTATCTTTAAATTCTATACACCTCTGTATCTCCGATGGATAAAATTTTTTGTAAAGTTTTTGGAGTGAACGGGCCCTGAGGCCCAAGAGGTGCCCATATAAATTTTTAAAAAATTAGCTCGATTTTCTTAAAATTTTTAACACATGTGTATCACTGGTGGACTTTGTAAATTTGTTGGAGTGATAGAGCCCTGAGACCCGTGTGGTGTCCATGTAAATTTTTTAAAAATTAGCCCGATTTTCTTCACATTTTAACACATACCCATCTCCTATTAGAGAATTTACATGAAAATTTTTTTTTTATATATTTATATATAATATAAATATTTTTGCAGCTATTAAATATCCTCCTCTATTCCTGTATGTAAAACCTTTTGTTCTTTTATGCTTTTGTAAATTTCGTGCCCAATTATCAGGATTACGACTTCTTTTCCTCCAAACCAATGTGTTTGTTAGGCTATTTGTACTGTTGCAATCAGATAAATCCGGGGAAAACAATAAACGTCTTCTTGAGCCAGACTTTCTATTGATAAATCGTATTGAAAAACCATCATATGATTCCCTGTTTTCCACATCCACATTTTTATTAGTCTCACCCATCTTGATTATAACTTGATAAAAGTTAAAATTATCATTCTAAAATATCTTTCATAATTTAATAAATATTTATTTCTTTAAAACCACTGACAAATTGAAATAACTCTTTTATAATAATTTAAACCTTAAATACGATCTGGGAGTAATGTTGAAAAGGCCAAAAAAATATGTAGTCCGTGTAATATTGGTAAAGTATACAGTCGTTTAATGGTGCTAATCTTTATTTATATTATTATTAATTTTTTGGTTAAATTTTAAGTAGTTACATTTTTACAATATGTATTTATATATAATATTTAAGAGATTAGAATTTTTTCTACTTTTCTACTATAAAATATAAGTCATTTAGATGTTTATTTTTAATTATTTAGTATACAATTTTAAGGAAAAATTACCATAAAACCTTAATATAAAACTTATACTACATTGCACAAATCTTGTGATTCACAATCTCAATAGTTCAGGTTTCTGCCCTATGATATTGAGAGTCCATATCCTCTATTTCGAATAATTCCCGAATTAAGTAATTTTCGGAATATTGGCATTTTGGATAAAAATTGGTTTGGATATTCCTAACTTGTTATTCAATCATGTTAGTATTGTCAATATGTGTAAGATATTAGTCGGAAAATAACTAGGAAAACTATAAAAGAGTTTTAAGATTTTATTTTGGGAAGTTTCTTCTTATGTCGTTGTGTACAATTAAACCAAACAGGAGCACCATACAGCATTATTGCTTGAAAAATTGTTTTAAACAATTTTAACTTATTTTTGGTACTAAGTCTGGATTTACGAATTATAAATGGGTACAAAACTTTAATTGTTAGATTAATTTTATTAATCGTATAGTTAATATAGTTAATAGTGGTTTTGAAAGGTAAGTTTCCTGTTGACCTGTATGTAATAGTATATAAATAAGAACTGTATGTAATATGATATCAATATGAAATAACATACGGTATGTAATAGTATATAAATATGAACTGTATGTACTATGATAGAAATATGAAGTAACATGAATAAAGTCAGTTGATTGTAAACTCTCAGTCGGTTCGGTCGGTCTTATAAATAGTTGTGGTTCTTCACAGTACATTTTGGCGACGAGTATTTAAATCTCGAACACACGTGTTGGAAATGGAAGTCTGATTACGCTTTATTTCGTGGTGCGTAAAATTCTAAAGAGAAAAAAAACATATAATAAAAAATGTCGTTTATTGGGAACATTGAGCCTTTTGATCAATCGAAAAACTCGTTCACCAAATACGCGGAAAGGTTCGAACAAATCGTAAGAGTAAACGACGTTTCGGAAAAAAAAATTGCCTCTTTTAATTACGTTAATAGGTGGCGAAACATACGAACTATTAAAGAATTTATGTCTACCGTCGGATCCCCTTACGCAGACTTATGAAGCATGTATTAACCTTTTAAAAAGGCACTATAACCCGGAGCCGTTAGTAGTATTGGAACGGTTTAAATTTAATAAACGCGATAAAAAACCCAATGAGACTATTGCTGAATATATAGTACAGTTACGCCAACATGCAAGAACATGTAAATTCGAAAGCTTTTTAGATGAAGCATTGCGCGATCGATTTATATGTGGCATTTCAAACGAAAGCACACAAAAAAAAACTGCTATCAGAGGACGTGCTTACGTTTGAAAAAGCAAGTCAAATAGCATTGGGAATGGAGATGGCATCGTCCGAGACAAAGTTGTTACATGGTACGTTGTTAAAAGCGGAGGAAACGATAGGAGAAGTGAAACAATATGGCAATATGACAGGGCAACGATAAAGACATTCTGGAGGGGGAAATGAGAGAGGTAAAAATGCATATATAAGAAACAACATAAGCAACACCCTTCCACCGTTGGTATGTTATCGCTGTGGCAGAGCGCACAATCACATAAATTGTCCCGCTAGACAGTGGAGATGCTACAGTTGCCATCGAACAGGTCATACGTCGCTGATGTGCAAGAGGCAAAACCGTAATGTGAACAATATCGTGAGTGAGGAAGAAGGACAAGCCGACAGTGAAGAAGATGTTCTAAGCATAAACATGCTATCGGAATTTTGTTGTTCATCGGTTAGTCAATGTCAGCCTGTCGTATCAATTCGTATCCATGTTGTGTACAATTAAGTATAAACAATAAGCAGGTAACATTTGAAGTGGACACTGGACACAGCGACTAGCGTGATGTCAAAACGCGAATTCGACGAAAAATTTTGGCGAGCAGAGTTGTTGGATGCGAACAATAAGAGTTACAGGGGTGTTGATGGTCATGTACTACCAGTAGTAGGTAGGATAGTAGCAAGTGCGCGCTACAAGGAAAGGTCGGCAGTGATTAAAAGTATAGTCATAGACCGAAAAGACAAATTTGTGCCGCTATTAGGACGTTCGGCATTAAGCGTGTTGTTTTCTAATTGGAGGGCTATGTTTGCCAGTGGCGTAGAATACGGAGCGAGCAGGCTAAATGCAGTGTCAGACATTGTAGATTCATTTAAAGAGGAGTTTCCATGCGCTTTTAGTACGTTGCCGTCTACAATAATTGGACACAAGGTAGGGGTGACAATAAAAGCCGGGTGTAGTCCGATATTCTGCAGTGCATATACGGTACCCTATGCCCTGAAGGAGAAAGTGGAACGTGAGCTAGAGAGAATGGAAAAAGAAAGAACGTCATATCGGGTTCAGAGCAGTGAATGGGCTAGTCCACTTGTTATCGTGCCAAAAAAGAATGGGGAAATACGGTTATGCGTGGACTTCCGTGTGTCGTTAAATAGAGTAATCGAAAATGACCAATACGCAATACCAACAAAGGACGATATTTTTGCTTCCATGTCGGGAAATTCAGTATTCACAGTGCTGGACATGAGCGGTGCTTACCAACAGTTAGAGCTATTCGAGGAATCAAAGGTTTACTTTACAATAAATACACATATAGGCCTGATGAGATTTAACAGATTAACGTATGGGTTAAAAACCGCGCCAGGTATATTCCAAAAAACAATGGATCAGATTTTAAAGGGGATACCGAATACTAAGTGTTATATTGATGATGTCATCATTAGTGGAAAGGATGTTGCGATGCTTACTATATTAGTCAGGAAAGTGTTAAAACGTTTGAATGACGCCAGCGTGCGAATTAACGTCAGAAAATGCAATTTTTTTTTTGTAGCCAAAGTTGAGTTTCTAGGATTTATATGATATATGACTTAACAAAGAAAGGTTGTACATTTACATGGTCACAGGAGTGTCAAGTGGCATTTGAAAATAGTTAATCAGCAGTATCCGAAAAAAGTCTTTTATCCTTTTACGATCCAAACAAGCCGATATTATTAGCATGCGACGCCAGCTCTAAGGGGGTGGGAGCTGTTTTGAGTCATCTTCAGGAGACAAAGTGGGAGGTTCCGATTGCTTTTGCATCAATGACTTTGACGGCCGCTGAGAAAAATTATTCTCAGGTCGAGAAAGAGGCATTAGCCATTATATTTGGTGTAAGGCGATTTCACAAGTATCTGTTCGGTAGGCAATTTATATTATTTACTGATAATCAACCACTTCATGCGATATTTGAGCCCAGTAAGCGTATACCGGTTTCTGCGTCTTCTAGACTTCAGCGGTGGGCAATCATATTGTCCGCATATGACTACATAATACGGTTCAGAAAGAGCGGAGACATGTCAAATTGTGATGCCTTATCGAGATTGCCGCTTTCATCTACAGTTTCGCATGATATGTCAGCGGGTCTTATCAGTGCCCTATCGGAAGATTTTTTGGTGCCATACAACTATAAGGATGTGGCAGCAGCTACGAAAAAAGATGTGGTCTTGCTTAAGGTGTGTCAGTTGGTTACTATGGGGTGGCCAGCGCAAATAAATGATATCGCCATTCAGCCATACTTTTGTCGTCGAATTGGTTTAACTATGGAACAGGAGTGTCTGGTATGGGGTATTCGAGTAGTTATTCCACGAAGTATGCAATCATATGTTTTAGTAAAGCTTCACAATAACCATCCTGGAATAGTTAAAATAAAGATGCTTGCGAGATCTATTTGCTGGTGGCCAAATATTGACAGCGATCTAGAATCAAAAGTCAAGTCGTGTATGGTATGTCAAAAAATGCAGGTGGCTAATCCGGCTGAGAAATGTTTTGAAGGATGGCCGCAAAATGAAGTTCCCTGGACCAGATTGCATGCAGATTTCTTTCATATATATGGAAGAGCAATATTATTGGTGGTCGATGCGACTTCCAAATGGATTGATCTTTGTCTCATAAAAAACACGTCAGCGCGAGAAGTGATTGCATTTTTAGAAAGATCATTTGCAATTTTTGGATTGCCAGAGACAGTGGTGACGGATAACGGACCTCCATTTACTAGCAGCGAGTTCATACGATTTTTGGCTCATCTTAGGATTGAAGCCAAAAAGAGTCCCCCGTATTATCCCCGAGCGAATGGATTGGCAGAGACTGAGGTTCGGGTAGTCAAACAGGCACTCCAAAAGGATATTCAGGGAGAAGGACGATTAGTGGCAAATGAGGAGTTGGAACAAGCTATAGAAAAGTTTCTCTTCTACTATCGGTCGGCGCCAAATACGGCAACATCACGCAGCCCTTCGGACTATTTGTTGAAGTTTTCCCCCAGGACGTTACTGACTCAATTGCGCCCAAATTTTGGGCAATCTTCATCGGGTAAAAATCAAACTAGGTTAAATAATCCTTTGTATATTCCAGAAAAGCTTATTAGCGCCGGAGATAAGGTTTTGCTGAGAGCTAATGGTCAGTGGGCTCAGGCGTTAATTCTGCAGCTTTTATCGAAGAGCCGATATCTAGTCAGCTGTGACGGTCGAGTAAGGGTAGCTCATTGCCACCAACTAAGGACATCAGGCATCGACGTCAAAGAGGTGGAAAGAAATGCGAGAGAACAGGTTAAGCGTACTAATAAAAACGATGACACGTCACAACCACAAATCCTACAGGGAAATAATGAAGAAACGGAAGTTATAATACCAGAGGAAGGTCAGAAACGACAGGACGGTAGACCAAAACGACAGCAGAAAATAACCAAGCAATTTCATTATGCAAAGTTAGGCGAGCCTACTTATTAAAGAAGGGAAGAGTGACCTGTATGTAATAGTATATAAATAAGAACTGTATATAAAATGATATCAATATGAAATAACATACGGTATGTAATAGTATATAAATATGAACTGTATGTACTATGATAGAAATATGAAGTAACATGAATAAAGTCAGTTGATTGTAAACTCTCAGTCGGTTCGGTCGGTCATATAAATAGTTGTGGTTATTCACAGTACACCTGTCTAATATAATGCCAAGATATCCGATCTCATTACACCAAAGAATATCTACATTGTTAATTTTTATTAAATTCTCTATATTACCTTCGCGTGCATAGAAAACGTTTTCTAAGTACATATAGCTTATTTATATTATTTATACATATTTATAGTGCACTTTTGAGGGTCACAAAGGGTCCAAAGCTTCACAATTAACGGTCGCACTCAACTTTAAGCGCTTAACACTCAGTCTTTTCTGCAACTTCACTTAACAACACTGTACATACAACACACAATTATAATGGTGCCAATTTCCGTTTTAACACAATTTCTCTTTTTTCCTATATTCATTCGTGTGCGGCTGACTACTCAAGAGCATTAGTCGTGAGATGTGCGCCCATCTTATTGATATCCAATCTGTCGGTCGTTTATGCTGCATCGTAAACGTCCGCATAACGGGGATAAGGACCAAATTTCCTGCAATATATGTGTCCCCAGAAGCTAGCTAAAGTGTAAGATATATGTATGAAGTAAGTACAAGTGACGTTCGTAGACAAATCTCTGCTAGCTAAGCAACTTTGAAAGCTGAGTGCCAACTCGTCTGTCTCTACTTGAACCCGAAGACCACGATGACGATGAAAGAAAAGAATGAATTGAAATATAAAGCAAGGGATGCTTATTCAAATGTTAAATCATGTTTTGTATCGCTCTGACGTCGACCGTTTAATGTGATGTTGCAACAAACGGCTCTCCAAATCCAACCCTCTATCGGTCTATTCGCCCGCCCGTTCACAGCATGTATTTATTCACCGACAATTCAGTACCGTACTCTGCAAAAAAAGTAAACAGGTATAACCTCTAACGATATCAATTATTTGTTTGTCTGGCTGGTCAGATTTTCTGATCAATTTTTAACCCACTTCCCATAGCCCGATTTTATTGAAATT
Organism: Nephrocerus scutellatus; assembly: GCA_947095585.1. Taxonomy (NCBI): domain Eukaryota; kingdom Metazoa; phylum Arthropoda; class Insecta; order Diptera; family Pipunculidae; genus Nephrocerus; species Nephrocerus scutellatus. The sequence continues at coordinate 44,939,974 of OX352762.1, forward strand.
TGCACACATGTATATTTCCGGTGACAATACTTTCTATTAAAATTTGAGGCCCCTCGGACCTCGGGGTCGGGGCTCCCATACAATTTTTTTTTAATTATCAATTTTTAACGCACTTCCTAAAGTCCGATTTTCCTGAAATTTTGTACAAATGTATATTTCCAGTGACAATACTTTCTTTTAAAATTTGGAAGGGATCGGGCCCCGGGTTCGTGGGGCTCCCATACAAATTTAAAATAAAAATTACCCGATTTTTTAAAATTTTACACACATGTGTATACCCAATAAACAATAATTTTTCTAATTTGCTAGTGATCGGGCCCCGGGTTCGGCCGCAAGGCCCTTATAAACTTTTTTTTAAATATCATATAGTGGCTTCAGATACCGTCGTACTTTAATGACTGTGTGCGGTGTGTGCTTCGCAGTCGGCTGCGCAGCTTGGTTTTGGTGGTGGATTTTGATTGCAAAATCTATTCTGCTGTTCTTGGAAGCACTACGAGTTTGCGTCGCCATATTTTTAACTCGGCACTTACACGGTTTTTAATAATGTCATTATTTCTAATAATGAACGAAAACAGAAAATTTCTGTTTCACATCATTTCTTAAGCATCAGTATACATTACTCCGACTTACACAATTTTTATTAATGCCATTTCACAAAGTTACCATTAATGTGCGTAATAGTATAAAAGTCGAATCGATTATGAACATTCCATTTCATATGTATAAGTAATATGTATGTATTTTGTTTACTTATGTCTCCTTCCAATTGCACAAACCGTATCCGAAACCTTACCCATAGGTTAGCTTTCAAAGTGACAGAGTTTTCGAGGTGAACGAGGTGAGTGCCCGATGTACCGATTGCCGACGGGTAGCAAAGTAACATTATCGGTTACAAAACAAAGGTACATAAAATCAAACCGTACTCCGGGCACAGTTCGCAAATGCAACGTTAAACTGAAACCACGAGAGAGAAATCTTAGCTCACCTACAAATGAACCCAGCAAATAAAACGAGACATAAATGTTTTATGCTTAATTCAACTTACTTACTTATTTACTGAATTGTATTTTTATTGATGACGTTTTTTGTTGTCCATATCAACTTACAGATAGAACAACAAGTTTTCACAATATTCTGTCATTTGGCGTTTTCATAAATTAGTTCAGAGCAGTTCTCAAGAAATTATTTGCTCAGAGTATGAGCGAGTTATATATGCACCAGAACTCCCACATACAACAAAGCAAGATCAGCATGATATCATATTCAACCACAGACATACAACAAGGAGAACAAAGGAATGATGACTCAAATAAACGACTTCGAAGCCAACGCGCAATTCAAGCAGACAACAAAGGAATGATGACTCAAATAAACGACTTCGAAGCCAACGCGCAATTCAAGCAGACAACAAAGGAATGATGACTCAAATAAACAACTTCGAAGCCAACGCGCAATTCAGGCAGACAACAAAGAGAACAAAGGAAAGACGTTAATGTATTATGACTAAGAAATATGTAAAACAGAATCTATATAAATAAGAACTTGAATTGTATTCAAAGCAGAACTTAAGTAGACTTGAAACACATCAGTCGTAGGTTTTCAAATAAAAATAATTTTTAAAAATACTTTTTGTATTTTCAATAATTAAATTGGCGCAGTCGGTAGGATAGTCACTATATTTGTGCTATCCAAGTAAAAAACCAACGTTCCGTTTTTAAATAGTGAATTTACTTTTTCAAACAAAAGTTTCTAAAATTAACTACAGTTTGAAGTAATAACTATAAAATTCGGTATCGCTAAAAAAACTTTAAAGTGAAATAAGCACGTACAAAAATCGACGGAAATAAAAACACTTTAAAATAAATTCAGTGAATTATCAATTCAGTGAATTAATCGAAAGGATCAATTAATAGCTCAATCCAACGCATATGGTAATGCTATAAAATTCCGTAGAGGAAAATTGATTCTTGAATGGCAAAACTGGCTACTGGTTTACCCATTACCAACGAAGAAGGAAATAAATAAATTAACATTTGAAGAAACTAAAAAAGTATCTGCTATACTTTCAACAAAATTACTAAAGAAGAAAAGACAGCTTAATGATCAAGAAATTCAGAAAGAAGAAGTTACAGGAGGCAAAGACCAGATTTACAAACGAAGAAAACAGTTCATCAGAAGAGGACCTTCAATTATACAACATTAGGAATCAGTCGATTCCTGAAGAATTACGTAAGAATAAGAACAAAGATAACATTAAAGAGTTATATATTAATAAAGAAGAATTTAATTTAGAAAATAATAATCTTAACAGTAATATTTTTAACAAGATTTTGGGTAGTAATAATTTAAGTAATAAAAGTGAAAATTGTGAACAAATTTCCAAAAATAAAACAAATAATCCTGGTAGCAATATTTTTGAAAAGATTCTGGGCAGTAATAATTTAAGTTTCAAAAGTGAAAATTGTGAACAGATTTCTAACAATAAAACAAACATGAGTCTAAACCCAGATAACATTGGTCAACTCGGTCAAGTAGACGAGACACCAAAGAAAAATTTAACGCTTGACCCATTAAAATATATTGAAAAATTGCATACATTCGATGGTCGTCCAGAAGACCTCTCCACATTCTTAGCAAACGTAGATGATATCATCCCTACATTGCTAGAATACAATGCACAATCGCAGAGAATGTGTATTAACATTCTCAAATCTAAATTTATCGGCAAGGCAAAATGTTGTATTGAGATTCATTCTTACCTGCAAAAATGGCAGGACATAAAGCAAATGCTAGTAAACAATTTTGGAGGATTTAAAAACTCTTTCCAGCTGTACGAAGACCTTCGTCAGACCAGCTTCAAAGGTGATGTTTTAGAATTCTATAATAATATCCAAAAAATCTTGTGTGATTTAAATCAGAAAATCGTTCAGGAAAATAAAGAACACGAAGTAGAAAATAATAACCTCACTGCTTTAAACATTTTTAAAGAAAAGGTTCCAACTCATATGAGGACTATCCTCTATGCTTTAAAGCCAACAAGCTTACAACAAGCTCTCTACGAGCTCACACAAGCAGGATTCGTCAATTCAAGTCCTCTCGAAGAAAGGATACAAAAACCTCAAAATACCCAAAATAAAAACTTTCAACCAAGAATTTATTATCCTCAACAACAAGGACTTAGACCAAACTTTCAAAATCAGGGACTATTTAGAAATAACTTTAATAATAATTATTTTAGACCACAACAAACGTTCAGACCCCCGTTTAACCATTATAACAACAATCAGAATAACAATAATTTCAGACCTCAAAATAATTTTAATAATAATAGGAACTATAATAACAATTATAATAATCAAAGGCCACAACCCATGGATGTAGATCCTGGAAGTAGCCAACTACGGCGAAAAGCGCCTCGACAAATGAACTACACGAGAAAAAACCATAACAATGAATATTATAAAAACGAAAGGAACAATCCTGCGGGATCAAACGAAATAAAAATTAACCAAGAACATGATACAAATTTTCGGGCACAGGCCTCGGAAACAAATCAGGACTTCCCTATCTCAGGATAGAAAAAAACGGAAAATGTATTAGAATGCTCATAGATACTGGAGCAACAAACAGTATCATCAATAAAAAAGATACACCTCCAAAATACATTTTAAAAAGAAATACTCCTTTACAAATCAATACAGTAGGAAATCCTGTCACAGTAACAGAAGAAGCAACTTTCCCTAAAGAAAAATTCGCACTACCAGCTAAAACAGATTGCACATTTCAAATCATGAGCTTTAGTGAAAATTATAATGGATTAATAGGAAATAATATTTTAATGAAAAATAATGGAAAAATTGACTATAAAACAAAAACACTTGAATTAAACGACATAAAGATTCCCATATTTTTTGATGAAACCGATGAGCAAGAATATGCCATGGAAATTCATCACCTAAATGGCTTAACGCCATATGACTCAATATTCGACGAATTCGAAGAAAAAAATACAAACCATATAAATACAGAAGAAAAAAGCATATTATATTCAGATGTCTTCTTTCACAAAGGAGATGATCTATCCTTCACTTCACATGTGAAACACAAACTTCCAGTAACTGATACTTCCCCAATATTTACAAGGATATATAGATATCCTGAAGTTCACAAAAACGAAGTCAATAAACAAATCCAGGAACTTTTAGATCAAAAAATAATTAAACATTCCACTTCACCATATAATGCTCCAATTTGGGTCGTTCCCAAAAAAGAAGACAAAATGGGAAACAAAGAATGGCGAATTGTCATTGACTATCGTAAATTAAATCAAATTACGAAAGAAGATAAATTCCCTATTCCTCTCATCGAGGACATATTAGATAAAATGGGTAATATCCAAAAAATCTTGTGTGATTTAAATCAGAAAATCGTTCAGGAAAATAAAGAACACGAAGTAGAAAATAATAACCTCACTGCTTTAAACATTTTTAAAGAAAAGGTTCCAACTCATATGAGGACTATCCTCTATGCTTTAAAGCCAACAAGCTTACAACAAGCTCTCTACGAGCTCACACAAGCAGGATTCGTCAATTCAAGTCCTCTCGAAGAAAGGATACAAAAACCTCAAAATACCCAAAATAAAAACTTTCAACCAAGAATTTATTATCCTCAACAACAAGGACTTAGACCAAACTTTCAAAATCAGGGACTATTTAGAAATAACTTTAATAATAATTATTTTAGACCACAACAAACGTTCAGACCCCCGTTTAACCATTATAACAACAATCAGAATAACAATAATTTCAGACCTCAAAATAATTTTAATAATAATAGGAACTATAATAACAATTATAATAATCAAAGGCCACAACCCATGGATGTAGATCCTGGAAGTAGCCAACTACGGCGAAAAGCGCCTCGACAAATGAACTACACGAGAAAAAACCATAACAATGAATATTATAAAAACGAAAGGAACAATCCTGCGGGATCAAACGAAATAAAAATTAACCAAGAACATGATACAAATTTTCGGGCACAGGCCTCGGAAACAAATCAGGACTTCCCTATCTCAGGATAGAAAAAAACGGAAAATGTATTAGAATGCTCATAGATACTGGAGCAACAAACAGTATCATCAATAAAAAAGATACACCTCCAAAATACATTTTAAAAAGAAATACTCCTTTACAAATCAATACAGTAGGAAATCCTGTCACAGTAACAGAAGAAGCAACTTTCCCTAAAGAAAAATTCGCACTACCAGCTAAAACAGATTGCACATTTCAAATCATGAGCTTTAGTGAAAATTATAATGGATTAATAGGAAATAATATTTTAATGAAAAATAATGGAAAAATTGACTATAAAACAAAAACACTTGAATTAAACGACATAAAGATTCCCATATTTTTTGATGAAACCGATGAGCAAGAATATGCCATGGAAATTCATCACCTAAATGGCTTAACGCCATATGACTCAATATTCGACGAATTCGAAGAAAAAAATACAAACCATATAAATACAGAAGAAAAAAGCATATTATATTCAGATGTCTTCTTTCACAAAGGAGATGATCTATCCTTCACTTCACATGTGAAACACAAACTTCCAGTAACTGATACTTCCCCAATATTTACAAGGATATATAGATATCCTGAAGTTCACAAAAACGAAGTCAATAAACAAATCCAGGAACTTTTAGATCAAAAAATAATTAAACATTCCACTTCACCATATAATGCTCCAATTTGGGTCGTTCCCAAAAAAGAAGACAAAATGGGAAACAAAGAATGGCGAATTGTCATTGACTATCGTAAATTAAATCAAATTACGAAAGAAGATAAATTCCCTATTCCTCTCATCGAGGACATATTAGATAAAATGGGTAGAGCAAACTATTTCTCAACGTTAGATTTAACCAAGGGTTTCTATCAAATAGAAATTAACCCAGAAGACCGTGAAAAGACGGCCTTTTCCACATTATCAGGCCATTATGAATGGATACGTATGCCTTTCTGGTTAAGAAATGCACCCGCTACGTTTCAAAGAATGATAAATGAAGTCTTAGGAGACTTCATCGGAAAAATTTGTTATGTATATCTTGATGATATCATAATCTTCAGTACTTCACTTCAGGAACACATTCTCCACTTAAGAATGATATTTGAAAGACTTCGTAAAGTTAATTTAAAAATCTCATTGAACAAATGCGATTTCCTAAAAAAGGAATCAGAATTTTTAGGACATATCATCACGCCAGAAGGCATAAAACCCAATCCTTCAAAAATACAAACTATAAAAGATTTCCCCATACCTAAAACTGTAAAAGAAATACAATCATTTCTCGGATGATCGGTTATTACCGCAAATTCATTCAAGATTATGCAAATATAATCAAACCAATGACTCTCTATTTGAAAAAAGATACTAATATTGATCTAAATAATGAAAAATATATCGAAGCATTCGACAAACTAAAAATAATAATGACAGATACCTTGATAAACAAACATCCAGATTTTAATAAAGAATTCCTATTAACAACAGACGCTAGCAATTTCGCTATTGGCGCTGTATTAAGCCAGTCCCACGGACCACTTTCTTTTGCTACACGCACACTCAATAAACATGAATGCAACTACTCTACAATAGAGAAAGAATTACTTGCAATTGTCTGGGCAACCAAACAATTCCGCCACTACCTTTACGGTAGAAGATTTAAAATACTTACGGACCATAGACCTCTCGTATGGCTCCATAATTTAAAAGAACCCAACTCAAAACTCCAACGATGGAAAATAAAATTAGAAGAATTCGATTTCAATATCGAATATATCCAAGGAAAAGAAAACAAAGTGGCAGACGCCCTTTCAAGAATTAAAATAGATCAAATAAATGCATTAGAAGAAGACCTAGTCTCTACTCAACATTCAGTAGAATCTGATAGTACAGTTTTAATTTCTATAACTGATAAACTGTTAAACATGTTTAAGAGACAAATCATAATAAAAAAGACAGACATTGATTCAGACAAAATTACATTCCCATACAAAGGAAAAAGATTAATTACTATCACTCGAAAAGACTTTACAGACAAAGACTTTGAATTCATAATATCAGAGTGTGACACAAACATTACAAATTCTATATTTTTTAATAACGATGAGATATCTCTAAAAAGATACGAGACAGAAGACGAACGAATCTGAGAGAATTAATCAATAAAATAATTAATAATTGTGAAATTTGCAACTTCAAAATTGAACGAAACCCAATCAAACTCCCATACGAAAAAACCCCCACACCTCAAGGTCCACACATACATTACCACATGGATTTATATATCGTACAAAAAAATAAAACCATTCTAACTTGTATAGACAAGTTTTCAAAATTTGTGGCAGTGGAGAAAACAGAATCCAAGAATCAATTAGATGTTCTAAATGCTATGATAAAAATCTTTAGTTATATGACCAGACCAAAACTCTTAACAATAGACAATGATACAACATTTGGTTCTCCGACGATAACCAAATATCTCACAGAAAACGAAATACTCACTCATACCACTACACCTTATCGACACACAGGAAACTCAGACATAGAACGATTCCATAGTACTCTAAACGAGAACCTTAGACTCTTTGAAAGAGAAAAAAACAATTTAGTCGACAATTTAGCGCGATCAGTAGAAGTCTACAATCGGACAATACATCTAACTACATTAGAGAAACCCAACGATGTACATTTCGGTAAAGTGAATCCAATAAAAATTTTTGAAAGAATAGAAAAAGTAAAAATCAAAAATACATTTAAAATCAATAAAGGTAGAAACAACTGTGAAATAAATCCAGAATTTACGAATTGTAATCCCATAGGAATTGACAAATTAAAGACAAAACATATAAAAGTAAAAGTGCTAAAAACAAGTGGAAATAAAATACTAATACAACCCCGGATCAACAAACAAACGCTACATAAAGACCAGTTTAGAAAAAGAAAAAAATATACGAAATTAATAAATATCCCAGGTGACAATAGCAACAATAAAAATGACACCCCTAACCCTATTAGTGACATTGACTCTATGGCAGTCAATACCGGTTAAAGCTCAGGAAATACAAGTGTACGAAATAAATAAAGAATTTGTATTAATAGAATCAAGACCAGTACATCTGATTAAAGATTACTCTAACATTTTACACATTATCAATCTAACTAAATATGACGAAATAGTGAACGAACTAAAAACCCAGTATAGACAAATTCCTAATAAAAGTTACAAACAACTCAGTGAGCTCACAAAATTAGAAAACAAAATAAACACAATAATCCCTCATAAAATTGTAAAAAGAGGACTAATTAACCTAATAGGTTCAGGCATGAAATTCCTGTACGGAACAATGGACGATGATGATCGTCAAGAAATTGAAAATAAATTAAAAGAATATGAAACAAATAATAAACAATTATTAAATAATAATAACCAACAAGTAAAGATTAATGAACAATTCAATGAACAGTTTAAAAAGTTAACAGAGATAGTTAACATAGGTACAACTACAATAAACGAACTTAAAAATCAGAAAAATGATATCAATGACTTAAGAATAGAATTAGAATTTAATGAACAAATAAAAGAGGTAAAACATAACATCGAACTCATTGAAGATGTAGTGCTTAACGCACGAACAGGCGTTTTAACTCATAATATCTTCACGTTGGAAGAAATTCAGGAATACAATTTAACATTTGAAACTTTAGAACATTTAAAAATGCATTTAGCCATATACAACGAAAATATTTTAATAATAATTTCTATACCACAGTTCACAAAAGAACCCTATGATAAATATTACCTACAGGATTTCCCAATAAAAAATAAAACAATAAATCTAATAACTAACGAAGTATATAGATTAAACAATAGTTTATACTATCCGAGTACAGAAACAAAGAATTTAACAGAAATAAATGATGAATGTATTAATAATATAATCTTAAGAAATGACCCAAACTTTTGTAAAATAAAGAATCTGAATGAAACCATTGTAAAAGAATTAGGAGAATATTTGATTCTAAAAAATGTTAAACAAATTAATCTTACACAAAATTGTAATAAAAATAATTACAGCCTAAATGGCAATTATTTAATAAAGTTTAAAGAATGTAAAATATATTTAAACAATAAATCTTTTAATAGGAAAGAATATAAAGGAGATTTAATAATTCCTACATTAAATTTTAATTATGAAAACAATAAAGATATCGAAATCGTGGATTTCAAACCTATTGAAAATATTAAAATATTAAAATACATAGAGGTGTCTCCTCAACAACTAACCTTTAGTATTACGACTATAATCATTGTAACTATTATAATAATAATATTATATATATATATATGAAAAAGAGAAATAACAGACCAAACAACAATATAGCCGTGAATCTACCATCAGTCAAATTTCACCAGATGGACGATTCAAGAGGGGGAGGAGTTATATATGCACCAGAACTCCCACATACAACAAAGCAAGATCAGCATGATATCATATTCAACCACAGACATACAACAAAGAGAACAAAGGAATGATGACTCAAATAAACGACTTCGAAGCCAACGCGCAATTCAAGCAGACAACAAAGGAATGATGACTCAAATAAACGACTTCGAAGCCAACGCGCAATTCAAGCAGACAACAAAGGAATGATGACTCAAATAAACAACTTCGAAGCCAACGCGCAATTCAGGCAGACAACAAAAGGAACAAAGGAAAGACGTTAATGTATTATGACTAAGAAATATGTAAAACAGAATCTATATAAATAAGAACTTGAATTGTATTCAAAGCAGAACTTAAGTAGACTTGAAACACATCAGTCGTAGGTTTTCAAATAAAAATAATTTTTAAAAATACTTTTTGTATTTTCAATAATTAAATTAGCGTGCTCTAAGTGCTCAGAATAAAATGATCTGAAGCATTTTCAAATTTGACATCTGGGGGCCGATTTCGGTCGCAAATGAGTCTAGACTCCTGAACAACCGCAAGTTTGTGGTGTAAGTAGATGTTATGTGTAGTGGTACGACGTTTTGACGCATGCGCATAATTTGATTTTGCTTTTATGTCAAGAGCAGTGCTGCTGGCTTACATTTTTAGAGCGGAGTATATTATCGGCTTTTTGGAAGTATACTGGATTATACGATAAAAATATTTGTAAAAATAGTTCCAACAGAAAACAAAAAAGCCTTTTAAATTATATAAATATTTTGTGATTGATTTTTCGCCCTTTTTGGCAATTGCACAAAATAAATTATTCCATGCTTATATTCCTGTGTTTCATTATGTGTACACAAGTACGATGATGTACTTATACTTTTATTATGTTACTACATTACAACAACTAAATACAAATGCCTTAAATAAAGTACCAAAATATAACAAATAAACCGACGTTTATTTTGTGTATTATATATCCGAAAACAAAATCATATAAAGATTTTACAAAAATCAATCGAAAAAAAACTCGTCGGTTTCTTAGTATATTATATAATAGTATTTGGCTTTCAATTTGGAAGCAAAGGCATCAATTGAAATAAAATACAAAATTTTATTATTTGTGTTTTGTTTATTTTTTGACATACATCTTGGTCAATATAATTTTTGGGAAATGTAAAAATTCCTTTCCATATCCATAATAATTATTGATAGTTCGGAGAGAAATTTACAGACTTAATAACATGTAATTGTAAAAGAAACCATTTTTTGCTAAAAAATCAAATAAATTTGGTATCGTTTCGATTTAGAATTACTTAATAAAAGTAGTATAATTAGGTTTAAGGTAGTATAATAGTGCGGCTAATGAAATAGTAGTATAATACCTTGATTGCAATTTAGCAGCAGCACTGGTCATAAGCATATGATTAGTGTTTAACTACAATTTTGACAGATAAAGACTTTTCACGTAGTCGCCAGCATGTGGCTAGACTACTGCATGAGGCAAGAGTGAACCGATTCGGCAATTATGTACAAGATTTTACTACTTTCTGTCATTAAATTTACACTAACCCAAAGAAAGAAAAAACATAACAACACAATAAAATTGTATGCTATACACCTCGTACATATACGAAAATGACATCTCACCTTCAGGAGTCTAGACTCATTTGCGACCGAAATCGGCCTTCTGATGTCAAATGTCTCTTTCGATGATTTTCTCCTACAATAAAAAAAAAAATTACCCAGGATCGAGGGGCTCCCATATCAATTTCTGCGATTAGAGAACTTAAATGAAAATTTTTAATTTTTATGGGTTGTTTTTTTATATTACTAGATGGCAAAAAACACGCTTTCCGACGTCTTGTGAAAAATATTGCATTTTTTTTAGAACTATTTATTTTAATTTTCCATTTGCAAAAATATTTTTCAATAGTTGATAGTGCATTTTGCAAACTATCAATAATGACTTCAGATTTTTGGTGGGAGGAAAAGATTGCAGTATCATTAGCAAATAGTGCATAGTGAAAATTTGGTAGTGTCGGGAAATCAGACAGGTATATATTAAACAGTATAGGTCCCAATACCGATCCTTGAGGGACTCCATACAATGTTCATATCTATTTGCATTGATTGAATCAATGAAGACTTTAGAGAACCTATATGATAGATAAGACTTAATTACCCTTATGAGCCAAGTAGGAAATTCCAGCTCAATAAGTGTGAAGACGCTAAAACATCAAACATCTAAAACAACTAGACCTGTCTTTTTCTTAAAATTGAAGCTACGCTTAACCTGATTTTTGATCCTCAGAACTTGGTGGTATGTAGAGGGGACACTTCGAAAGCCAAACTGTTCATTGGGTAATATTAAGTTTGAATTAATATGGTCAAGAAGTTTGGCTTTGATTATTTTTTTAAATACTTTACCTACTGAACTAAGTAAGCTTATAGGCCGGTAACTACTGTGGTCCGAACTTGGCTTGTTTGGATTAGCTACTGGAATCACTTTAGCCATTTTCCAGACTTTTGGGAAGTAGCTAAGTTTTATACAACATTTGTATATAAAGTTCAGTAGAAGAAGACCTTTTTTTGGCAGAAATTTGAGATACATAATGTGCATATTGTCAAGTCCAGCAGATTTTTGAAGTGAAACTTTTTTACGGAGGGGGCAACAATTTTCACAGCGTTACACTGTTATTACTCTGTTGTACACATTGGGTACGCTGTTTTACTCTGTTATACGCAATGGTTACGCTGTTCTACTCTGTTGTACACATTGGTTACGCTGTTTTACTCTGTTGTACACATTGGTTACACTGTTATATTTTCTATAGTTATATTTTATATGTATGTAACTATATATGTATATTACTACAAATATAAATACATATATTACTGGGGCCAAAGCTCCTATGGATTTGTTCCTATAAGATTTGTTCCTATAAGATTTGTTCCTATGGAAATTCTGGGATCTGGCCAATAGGGTCTGGAATTTTGAGAACCAAGCCATTTCTCAAGCGATTCGTATGAAACTCGGAATGTAGGACTAATATGCGAATATGTAGGATTTGTTCCTATGGAAATTCTGTAATCTGGCCAATAGGGTCTGGAGTTTTAGGAAGCAAGCCATTTCTCAAGCGATTCGTACGAAACTCGGAATGTAGAACTAATATGCGACTATATTTCTCAAGCGATTCGTATGAAACTCGGAATGTAGGACTAATAAGCAACTATAAGATTTGTTCCTATGGAAATTCTGGAATCTGGCCAATAGGATCTGGAGTTTTAGGAACCAAGCCATTTCTCAAGCGATTCGTATGAAACTCGGAATGTAGGACTTATATGCGACTATAAGATTTGTACCTATAAAAATTCTGGGATCTGGCCAATAGGGTCTGGAGTTTTAGGAACCAAGCCATTTCTCAAGCGATTCGTATAAAACTCGGAATGTAGGACTAATTCGGTAAAAAGAAGCGGTAAGTTGTGTTTTGTGTGTTTGTTTGTTGTAGTTATGTGTGTTTTCAGAGTGGATCTCAGCAACATACGTGGGCTGAGAACGAATTTGTTCGCTGTGTTTAACCATGTACATGTCCACAGGCCAGCAATTCTGGCACTGAGTGAAACTCAGGTATTTGATAATTCTGATGCATCGAAATTTAATCTACCTGGGTATAGCTTGGTGCCATTATTTTTCCCTCGACGCGGACTCGCAATCTATGTCCGTAGAGATGTTGCGTTTCAGCTTTTGCCTCAATTTAGCCAAAGTTCCAATCCGGAATTCAATTTCATTTGGCTCAAAGTAAAGGTACATGAGCGCAACATCTACTACTGTTTCTTTTACAGAAGCCCCCACTTAGACAGTGTTTCAACTCAGAGCGAGTTTGATGCACTGTCTGATTCCATCTTAAGAATTGGAAATCGTAAAAATGAAATCGTTATTGCGGGCGATTTCAATGTACACAATTCTGGGTTGCATTCTGGCCAGACAACACTCGAAGGAAGGTGTGTTAAGTTATTCGCTGAGTTTATTCACCTTACTCAGCTTGTAAATGAGCCTACACGAATACCTGACATTGCAAATCATTCCGCAAACACCCTAGACTTGTTCCTTACCTCTCGTCCTGATAAATACTCCCTCAATGTATCATCGCCCCTAGGCTCATCAGACCATTGTGTAGTATCAGCTAATTTCTCGTTAATAAACCACGTAGTTAGAGAAAAAACTCCCAAAAAAATAGTATGGCAATACGAGAAAGCCAATTGGGACGTCCTTAGCAACTTCTTTGGGAGTTATAACTGGTCGCTATTGTTTCGCGATAGCAACGTGGATGCCGCCGCTGATGCAATAACAAACATCATTCTTATTGGTATGATAAAGTTTATCCCTTTTAGGAATAAATCTATCAAATCAAAGGAAGATGGATGGTATGACTTGAGCTGTAAAGAGGCTTCTAGGATTAGAGAGGTATGCTTTCGGTTTTACAAAGCAAACCCTTCCGAGGAAAACCGAAAAAATTTTAAACGAGCAAGAAATGATTGCAATGCCCATCTTCGGCGAGTCAAATCCGCCTACGACCGAAAATTAAGGCAAAAAATACTACAATGTCCCATAGATAGTAAAAATTTTTGGTCTTTCGTGAAAAGAATCAAAAATTCAGCCTCGTCGTCGATTCCAACGCTCATTTATAATGACATTCCAGTTGTCAGCTCTATGGACAAGGCCAATCTGTTTGCTGCGCATTTCGCAGCTAGCTCTATGCTTCCAGATTGTGCATTGCCGCCTCCTGCACCTCAGAGTATTGAACACTCTATGGGACAGATATTTTTTCGTACTCGTACAGTTGCTAGAGTTTTAAATGATCTTAACACATACAAATCCGCTGGTCCAGATGGTATTTCTCCATTAGTTCTGAAGAGGTGTTCTTCCAAGCTGGCATTACCATTGCGTAAGCTTTGGACTCTTCTGGACTCTTCCCGAGAAGTTGGAAAACAGCATTTGTCCAGCCCATACCCAAAAAAGGCGAACCGTCGTCTCCTTCTTCGTACCGACCCATAGCACTTACATCCATTCTTTCCAAGGTCATGGTAACGCTGATCAATTATAAGCTTAAGAAATATCTTGAAACCAACGTAATCCTTAGTGACCGGCAGTATGGGTTTCGTGGGCAACGTTCTACTGGTGATTTGATGGTTTATCTCACCGAACAGTGGAACCGATCTTTGCATCATTTTGGAGAAAGCAAAGCTGTTGCACTCGATATTTCAAAGGCATTTGATAGAGTTTGGCATCAAGCTCTTTTGTCTAAAATGCGTGCTTATGGTGTCGATGATAAACTGCTTCAATGGATTAGAAGCTATCTTTTGGACCGCTCAATTCAAGTTGTTTTAGACGGTTTCAAATCTGAAATACACCACATAAATGCTGGCGTTCCCCAGGGCTCTGTTCTGTCCCCGACACTCTTTCTCATTTTTATTAATGATCTTTTATCTGTGACTTCTAATCCAATTCACTCTTTCGCTGACGACAGCACTCTCAGCTTCTCATATAAGTTTGAGGAACGTCCCTCCACCAACGATGTGGAACTCAAACAACTTCGTATGTTAAGAACGTTAAATTCTGACCTTGACAGCATAATACAATGAGGAGAAAACAATCGAGTAGAATTTAACGCTTCCAAAACCCAATGCTGTCTCCTGTCGTCCAAGCGAATCCTAAACCCCATGCCATTATCCATGAATGGCACTTGCATCGAGGAAACTGAAAATCTCGCAATTCTCGGTATGTGCGTTAACGACAAGCTTCGTTGGAATGACCACATATTTACCGTCGCTAAAAATGCTGCGAAATGTTTAGGTTTTCTAGCCCGGTGCAAGAAATATTTCACTCCCTCTGATCTGGCTACCATTTACAAGGCTTTTATTCGCCCAAAACTTGAGTACAATTGCCATATCTGGTCTGGTGCGCCTAAGACTACTTTGCATCAGCTAGATAGAATACAAAACCGCGCGATAAAACTTATCGGTGACGAAAATATAGCGAAATCGATTGATTCGCTTGAACACCGCAGGAACGTTTCTTGCTTGTCACTGTTTTATCGCTTCTTCTACCAGCGGTGCTCAAGAGAAATAGCCAGCTGCATGCCACCTCTCCTTGAATTCAACCGCAATACTCGTGGCGCTCTAAATGCTCATCAGTTTACCCTTAAGCCCATCTTCGGACGTACAGTTAAATTCAGGGATTCGTTCTTCAGCCGTACAACTCGTATGTGGAATGCTCTGCCAAGCTCTGTCTTCCCACATCACTATGATCCACAGGCATTCAAAACACAAGCTCATAGACATCTCCTCTTTTCTGCTCCTCTTCCTTAACGCCCACGCTGTGCCAAGCATATAGCCGAGCATTATAAGGGTGCGAACCCCTTGAAGCGTGCGCGAATTATAAAAAAAAAAAAAAAAAATGCGACTATAATATTTGTTCCTATGGAAATTCTGGAATCTGGCCAATATGGTCTGTAGTTTTGGGAACCATGCCATTTCTCAGGCGATTCGTATGTAACTCGGAATATAGGACTAATATGCGACTAAAGATTTGTTCCTATCGAAATTCTGCGATCTGGCCAATAGGGTCTGGAATTTTGTCAACTCAGCCATTTCTCAAGCGATTCGTATGAAACTAGGAATGTAGGACTCATATGCGACTATAAGATTTGTTCCTATGGAAATTCTGGGATCTGGCCAATATTTTTTTTTTTTTTTTTTTTTATATAGAGAATTATTGCCAAGGGAGGACACCCTGAATGACTTGCGTCACGGAAATAAGTTGGGCTAAGCCCTTTATTAAAAGTCGAAATTAAATAAAAATCGAAAGTATGTGATTTATATTATATCTATCACATTCCTCACGTTTGTAGCCGGTTTCAATTTATTTTCTCAGAATTCTCTCTGATTCATTGAAAAAGCAATACGAAAAACGAACACGAGTTTAAAACGACGCGAGTCCAAATACTTTTATCAATGAATCATGGGAACTACAAAAAACCTTGATCAAGAAAATATTACAAATTATAAAAATAATGTAAAAAATACTGATAAACAATTTTTTTTTTATATTAAAAAAAAAGATTTAAGGCAAATCTATGTTGATTGGAACTTAAACGTTTACGTTACTGAGAAAAGGACCTGGAACTAGAGAACGGGTTTCTAAATAATATTTACGGTTGTAAAATTTGTAGAAAACAGATAAAGCTCCTACATTTCATCTGTGCTCCAAAGTATCAAGAGACGAAGAAATGGTTACATCGTTTATCAAACGGATAACTCTATTCTGAACTCCATCAAGATGAACCAAATGCGGTCTTGGAGCCCTACCCCACACATATGAATTAAATTCTAAAATTGGTCTAACATAAGATTTATATAATCTTAATACTTCAGAGGGAGTGAAGTAGAAGTAACAACGTCTTATGAAGCCCAAACATTGGCTAGCTCTTTTTGAAATTTCATAAATATTTTCTTTCCAGGAAAGATCACTTGATACTTTTAAACCTAACAACTTAAGTGTATCAGATCTCGCAATAGGGGTACCATTAATATTAGGTGGAACATAATGTTTAGTTGTTTTCTGAGAAAAAAGACAAGACTGGAATTTATTTGGGTTAAATTCTACTCTATTAGAAATGAGCCAATCAAGAATGATTTGAATATTAGACAGAATAGTCAAATTCATTAATTCACGCGAACCATTCAAGCGAGAATTGCATTCTTTTTGACTGACAAACTCAATGGAAGAAAATAGTGTTGTTGAAGACAACAGGTCGTTGATATATATCAAGTAGAGCGTGGGCGACAATGATGACCCTTGAGGCACGCCAGCATTGATCCCACGTGAATCTGAAGATATACCATTTAATACAACTTTTATTTTACGGTTCCATAAATAATTCTCAATCCATGTAATGAGAGAGGAGTGTAAGTTCAGCGCACAAATCTTATTAATAAGACAATCATGCCATACTCTATCAAAAGCTTTAGCAATATCTAAGGAAACAACGCTTGATTCACCAAGGTTTTCAATGATTCGCTCCAAACAATGAGTCTGGAGTTTTGGAAACTAAGCCATTTTCAAGCGATTCGAATGAACTCTATAAAACTTGGTCCTATGGAAATTCTGTTCTGGGATCTGGCTAATAGGGTCTGGAATTTTTTTGGAACTAAGCCATTTCTCATCGTCATCTCATCTCATCTTTAATCGTTTTCCCTTGGCAGTAAATTTAAATATAAAAAAAATCGGCCACATCGTCAAAAAAGTTTCACTTCAACCACGCGTAAAAGTTACACGCACTCTTTTTTTAATTTTAGTAGCACTTATATACGCTTTTAAGTCAGAAAGTAGAATAATAGGACAACTTGTCATGTCGTAATTATATGAAGAAAATGTAGTTATCTTTTCTGAGACTAGATTGTCAGTGTCTGCATCATGAAGATTTTGTGAAACAAACTGATTTTTATTGAATATTTTAGTAAGTATCTTAGATTTCTCCATCCTTGTGACATAGCTGCCATTAACTGTTAGTAGAGTTGGAATATTTTTCCTTTTGTTTTTGATAACCCTAATTATTTTCCAAACGGTTTTGATGCTTTATCAAAAGATGAAAGTAAGGTGTTTCATTTCTTATTTCTGAATAAACTTAAGTGATATTTTATGTGGAAATTTAGTACCCTCACGTCATCTTTGTAAGAGATCTGTCAATAATTTTGCCACTTCCTTCTTGCAGAGTTACGAAGTGCTATAATTTCAGAGATATGCCGTGGTATATTAGTAACTCCAGTGGAATTTTTGTGCTTAGGAATTACTGCACTTGCGGCAGATTCAGTTGATGAATTGAATTTGCCAATTAGATGGTCAATATCGGTCGTAATGGTTACCCTCTCATCTACTAAATAAATAGATTGTACGTTTGATGGACTTTAGTTCTAAACAACTGCATGTTGGCTCTAGAAAAATTAAAAAGGCTTTCTTTACTATAGTTTAAAACATTTTTACTGAAAACGGTGTGTACCGGTAAATGGTCTGAACTTAGATCGAGCCATAGGCTGAGAGAAGAAATTTTCACAATTTGTAATAAATAGATCAAGCTTGGAAGCAGCTGTAGAAGAAGGAGAAATATACGTTGGGTCTAGTGGATATAGTATTGCTTTGAAGCTACTAGTTGTTATGAGGTCATTAAGAGTATTTCCCCAGCAGTTTGCCCGTTGGCACCCCCAGGTACTATGCCTACAATTTAGGTCACCTCCTAGTAAATAGTTTTTCTTAAGCCTAATGATTTTGGATAGATCTTTTATAAGTTTGTATTTTCTGGTATGATCTGCATTACCTCCAGCGTCTGTTAAGGTAATGCTCGATCCATCACTTGTATTTTCCTCAAGTGAAATAGCCTCAATAACCTCCAACGCTTGATCATGAAGAACGCTGTGTGAAACATCTTTGTTTATTATGATAGCAACGCCACCACCTCTAGAAGACACTCTGTCCAAACTATAACATTTAAAATTACTATGATGAAGTCTTACATCGCTTTTCAGCCATGTTTCAGTTATAAGAGCAGCATCAATGTTATTCAATAGCAGGAAATTAAAAAGCTCCAAGGTTTTTTATCGAATGCCCCGCGCATTCCAAGTTATGATATTAATGTTTCCGTTAGACATTATACACATATTTTATTGCGAGAGAAGTGATTACGTTAAATTAATCTGCTTTTCTTGTGCATTGACTATGTTTATTTGATATGTCATTAAGTAATGGAGAAATTTCATCAATAGAGAAGAGATTACTGAATACTGAGAGTATTACTGTAATTTCCTGATTTACTTATATTAGAAAGAGTATTTCTGACTCCGCATTGAAATGGGACCCTTTGAACATTAATAAGTGAAGATCCAGTTCTCTTACTTAGCACAGGAAAGTTTGATTGGTCAAGGCTTATGCTTGGATTGTTGTTTTTGATACGTCTTGAAAGTTTGCTGTTTTTGTGGGCTATTTTGTCACGGATAGAAATATAATTTTTCCGGCTTTCGCACAGAGGGTCGGTGGAATTGTGTGGTCCATTGCAGTTTGCACATCGTGGTTTATCTGCTTTGCAGTCAGCTGTTTTGTGTTCGCCCTTGCAGTTTGAGCAAAAGGTTTTTACATTGCAGTGTTTTTCGCCGTGTCTAAACATCTGGCAATTATGACACTGCGTTATTTTGTTTGGATGTTGTCTTTTGTAATCCCAGCTAATGATTGTGCGAAAAATACTTTTGTGTTTTGAACGAAGTTCGGACAGTTTAACTGCACCACGTTCAAAAAATATTATATATGTAAATGTCTTAGTTTTTGAGGTTATGATTTTAACATCGATACAGTCTAAACCCATAAAATTGAGTTCAGACTTAACTTTGTCTGTGGTGTAAAGGTCGAGACCACTTAAGACTGCTTTAAAAGGTTTTTGGTTTTTCTTTGGGTGAGAAAAAAACTCACATTAATTTTCCATGAGGCTATTTAAGGTTTTGACATATGTGTTGTAAGAATTGCAAATTATTTTATGACCCAGCGACGTTATCTTAATCACATAATCATCGATTTTGAGTTTTATTAATAGCTCATGTATGTAAGCAGAATTACATTTTAATAAATGAATAGGAGGTACATTGCCGTCATCACTTGTTTCATTTTTGTTTTTTTCACTACACATGTCATCATCACAAAGGCTTTGTGACTACAGCTCTGTAATATGTCACAAGTCTCCCAATCAAGTCAATTTCACATTTAATGTCTCTTTTGTCTATGTCGATTTTAACGTAAAACTTTGTTCAAAACTGCGAATGTTCGTTCTCGCTAAGTGTAAAGAGCTCGGCTATATTCTCCGTATGATCCAATTGATTTATTGCTTGTACATATTTTCTATTACCGGCATTATTATTGTATTTCAAACATACTGTTTTAAGATGGACCTTCTTTTTGCAAAAATAGCATATTTCATTTTTATGTGGGCAGTTAGTTCGACAGGAGAAATTTTGTCGCACAAGGTATTATAGGCAGAACTACCCATGTTAATAAATACGTACTTTTTAAATTTGCTCCTATATTGAAAATTGCAAATACACCTTTCAACACTGAACCCATCGCTACCACGGCAGTTTTTCTGAATCAAAGTTCTCCATGTTAAATACATTTTGTATACTAACGGACTGTGTGTACTTGGATTAGCCATTTTCGGAGGGTCGAAGAGTAAAATTTGCAATTAGCACAGTAAGCATATAGGGAACTGGAAGCAAGTATTACGGTAGGAGAGAGTAACACATTATATTTTTTTGTTCAATTACACTTATCTAATCCCATCCTCGTCGCCAATTGTTGTAATTAATGAAACAACTTCTCTTTTTTATTCAATTGCCTGAATTCAAAAAATCTAATATCGTTTATAAAATTTTAATAAAACAAAATTCTACCTGAAGGTAACAGCAGGTATGTCTGCTGAGGAAGTGGATTAGATTATGTACCCCGTATGTCACTTGACTATGTAATCATACTCGTATCAAGCTGATGAGGTAATGAAGGATAAGGATATGTTTCCACCAGAAGTTTTGTACGACGCATGTGTTAAGGAGGACGGAGAAAACGTTATAAAAATAAACACAAGCATAACTAAATTTATACAAAAATTTAAAAAAAAAAAGGTAGTAGATCTGGAAGACTAGAACTGTTGTAAAATAAATGAAAGTAGTTTTTGTAGTTTTTAATGAAATATGTATATAAAATTTCAATTTATTCAGATGGGATTGTAATATGTCACAAGTCTCCCAAAATGCCATCAAAGGACTTCCAAAAGAGCCAAAAAGGACCCCCAAAGACCCTCGAAAAAACCCCTCAAGACCATCTAGAGACCTTTCAAAACCACCCTCTCAAGACCACCCTAAAAACCCCGTAAAGACGGTACGACCATTATAAATTTTTCCTCTAGACCCCCCTTAACCCATCTTAAGATTATCTTAAGACCCCCTAAAACACTCGCAAGACCCCACATAGAAACACCTAAAAACCCCCTCAAGACTCCACTCACGACCCTCTCAAAATCCCCTTAAGATCCCGTCAACACCACCCCAAGACACACTAAAAACCTTCTTAAGACCTCTTCAAGACTCCACTTCTGACCCTATCAAAATCCCCTAAATATCCGCTCAAGAACCCCCCAAGACCACCAAAGGACCTCCTCACGACCCCACTAAAGATCCTAACAAAACCCATTCGGGACCCCCTGAAGACACCTAAAGACTCTCTCAAGATAACCTCAAGACCCCATTAAGACCACGTTACTACCCTCATAAATACTCCCTCAAGACGCACTCAAAACCCCCTTAAGATTTCCTTAAGACCCCTTAAAACACTCTCAAGACCACCTAAAGACCCCCTCAAAACCTTCTTGAGATCCCCTCAAGACTCCATTCATAACCCTCTCAAAATCCCCTCAAGAACCTCTCAAGGACACCTAAAGACCCCCTCAAAACCCCACTAAAGATCCTCACAAAATTCCCTCGAGACCCCCTCAAGACCAAACCACGACCTCTTTTAAGAACCCCTTAAGACATCACTCAAGATTGCCTTAAGACCCCCACAAAACCCTCTTAAGAACCTACCTAAGACCACCTAAGAACCCCTCTCAAAACACCTGCTCCTTATTTCCTTAAGAACCCCTCAAAACCCCACTAAAGATCCTCACAAAATTCCATCGAGACCCCCTCAAGACCAAACCATGACCTCTTTTAAGAACCCCTTAAGACATCACTCAAGATTCCCTTAAGACCCCCACAAAACCCTCTTAAGAACCGACTCAAGAACCCCTCTCAAAACCCCTGCTCCTGATTTCCTTAAGAACCCCTCAAAACCCTCCAAAAACCCCACTCAAGACCCTTTTAAACCACATCAACTCACCTTTTAAAACCCCCGTCCAGAACGGCGATTTAAATTAAACTCTTACAACCTTGTTGATTGAATGACAATTTTATTTTATTTGTTCAGGGTTTATATACTACGATTTCTTATCATAAACATGCATTCGTTGAGTGCAGACAACTCGAACGGATTTTTCTCATGAAAAAGTGCTAAATTTAGAATTTCGGAAACCGAATAACACATGAATGCACACGTCAGCAGTGTGCACCTAACGTGGGAAAAGATAAAATATAATAATAAATATGATAATTCAAGTAATTCAGCATATTGCACTGCACTGCACTGATCGTGAGAATGCAGAATACTACAAAGTACCACGTCAGCACATTGCACTGGTCGTGTGAAAAACAAAAAATATAATTCAACTTAGTAATAAGATAATACTTTGTTACATTAAGAAATATGTGCATATGTTTATTTGCGAGTGATACTCGTACTACAATATATGAAAATAAAATCTAAGTATCGGGTGTTTCAACAGGTACGCTTCAACTTTTCTCCGATAGGGACGGCGAACGACGCCATATTTTTTATTGTTCTTTTGTCATTTGGAAACTTCATTAGTATACATTTCATCATGGAACGCTACACATGTGAACAGCGATTGCAAATCGTGCAAATTTTTTATCAAAATAATCGTTCTGATGCCGCTACTTTAAGAGCATTACGGCCATTTTACGGTCCATTTAACGATAAGGCTCACTTTTGGCTAGAAGGATTTGTCAACAAGCAAAATATGCGTTACTGGGCAGAAAGCAACCCACACGTGATTCATGAGGCACCGTTGCATCCCGAAAAAGTCACTGTTTGGTGCGGATTACATGCCGGCGGCGTCATTGGGCCATATTTTTGGTTCAAAGATTGAACTTCGTAAAACGTGCACGCGGTGGTCATGCAAAAGAAATCGAGTATTATACTTAAATGTGTCATATGTATATGTTCAAATTCGTTAATAGAAAAAAAAGTTAGTTCAAATGTCGAACAGTTTGTGTTTTATTCAAAAAAAAAGTTCAAGTGCTCTTATTGGAAAACCCTATATATATAAACATTCTCCGCGCCTTGAACTATGTTCAACGTGAACGGTAAAGTTGTCCCTTGAGATGGCCATAAGAGCTGGATGTGGTGTGCTGACGACGTTGTATGTTAGTCCAGATCTTGTAACTCAAGATGATCAGGCAACAGAAGACAGCGATGTATCCAATCGCAAATTGATGGACATCATGGGCCTGTGTTTGGTGCAGCGACTCGTTAAGTTGTTGTTGTGTGATTAACTCTTAGATCTTGTCGTCTGGCTGTCCTGAATATTCTATCGTATGGTGAACTAGGTATTCCATGAAAATGAACAGATTCCCCACCGGCGTGAACCATTTTCTTACTGAGCTGGAATAGACGTTGTGCCCATGGATGGCAACTAAATCGTGTTTAACGGTGCAGTCCACCGGAATGGTTATAATGCCAGACCATTGCAGAATTACTTGACACACGTTCCTTTGGCAAACGACGTTTAACAGAATTTTGTTTCGTAGGGAAAATATCCACTGATTTGAATTTCGATACTGGACCCAGTACTGGTTGTTTGCGAAATTGATAAACTGACATGATGAGTTGTCGAGAATTTGGTTCAAAAGGTCAACTTCACACTTGCTGCCGTTTGACCCCTTTTGATGAATTGGATGTTTTGGCTCGCACATGGTCTCGCCTTCCATGATCGAAATGCATAAATGCAACTCATTTTCCGTTAGTGGATAGTATTGGTCTCGATGTAAGCTTATCATTATGTAGACGGTGGAAGGTTTTATTGCTACGAATGAAGTGTTGACAAGCACGGATACGGGAATGACTCGATAAAGTTCATATTCTTCAGATGACAGCAATGGTAGCTTTAGTCTAAATATAATAGTGTTTGAGATGCTTCTTCCTTCTACCATCATTAATTTGTAGAGCTGTACGGCGTTTTCAAATGTCTTTGGAAGATGAAGAGATGCTGGTAAATGGGCCTTAATAGTTGTCAATTCCTGTCGCAGCTGATGTACTGAAAAAATTGCGGTGCTTAGCCTTCCATGATGTAGCTCTGTCATTAGGTCCAAGATTGACGATTGAATTTTTTGAAGATTGGTGGTGATGAAAATTTTAAAAGTCTGCGACATTAATAAATGAGCTAATTGTTGTCGATACATTTGGGTCGTTGAATTGTTGACTTGATCCATTATTTCCTTTATTTCGACGTCGAGATTTTGAAATTGTTTTTTGATTCTTCCTTGGTTGATTCGGATTAGGTTGGCCGTAGAATTGATAACCTATGTTTGATTTTTCATAAGACGTAAGATATAATCTTCTCCAGCTCGTATATCTATAATGACGCGCGACATACGTTCGGCATAGTCTGAATCTAAGACTCCAAAGAGGGCGTTGGCTACATTTCCCACAATATTGATAGCACCCCTTTTTGATCGGGGAGATCCTTGTCGCAGTAGTTCGTCATTGTCTTCCAATTCCTGATAGAGATGAACAAAGTGTTGTATTGAATTGTTGCAGAAATCTTTATCTGTCATGGTTCTGTATAGTGTTTTGAGATTGATCCAGCCTTCTCTTACTACGTTCAAGTCGTTTCGGTAGGGCTTCCGGTCGTAGTAAACCACTAAGTTCCATTCATCCGAAATTATATGCGCGTTACCTAAGTTTTCGAAATGGATTCCAAATGTAGAGTTGAATTGGAGTATTTTTACTCAAAACCCCATGCCTATTGGTAATAGGAACGGGATGAGTAAGATAGTCGGTAGCGCAACGAGAGGATTGTTTCGAATTCGGTGGTGCTTCTGAGGTGCTTCTGCTTGAGGTAACCTTTGAAGATGTTTACCGATGTACGGAGAACTTGAATTTAGCTCTTCACATGAAATTAACTTTGGAGGAACTGGTGGAGTTTTCAAGTCGGCTTGAGATCCCAAATCTTTAATATCAACAGGTAGAGGTGACAACCTGTGAATTGGCCTTCGGAGGATGCTGTTTGATGTTTAAATTTCTGCAACGCGCACTACTCCGTCTTCTCCAGGAAAGGTCTGAAGTACTCTCCCCAGTGGCCATTTCATGACTGGACAGTTGTCTTCTTTAATAATGACCAAAGTTCCTGGAAGTATATTATTGCATTTGTGCTGCCACTTGCGTCGTTGTTGAAAATCATGTAAATATATATTCTGCCATCTTTTCCAAAAGCCTTCTTTAATGTCTGAAATGATCTTCCATCTTGCTGGGAGATTAGCCCTGGAAGGTTCAGCTGCTGGATCAATGGAGTTTGTTAATGGCTCTCCTATAATGAAATGTCCTGGTGTTAGTGCCATCAAATCGTTCGGATCAGCTGACAACGGAGTGAGTGGTCTTGAATTCATGAAGGCTTCAATTTCAATCGTCAGTGTTTCTAGATCTTCATAGGTCAATGATGCAGGTTCCATGCTGCGTTGTAAGAAACGTTTTGCCGACTTTACCTCTTCCTCTTGCTAGGAATGCGTGGTGTATCTTCGCACTTGCTTTGTCAGTGTGAATCATTTAGATCAACTCTTGTGATTGATTCTTGGCGCCGACAAAGTTGGTTGCGTTGTCACAATACAAGTAACGGCAATTACCTCGCCTTTCGATGAATCGTTTTATAGCCGCTTTAAATCCCATGGTCGAGAGGTCCGTGACAAGTTCTAGATGAACTGCCTTTGATGCAAAGCAGCAGAATACTGCAATGTATGTTTTTTGAGGATGATTTCCCCTCACCTTAAAATGAGTCCTTGGCGGTCAGCCATCAGCAGAATAGGGGGAATAGCACAGAATGCTCTAGAATTGCAGGTGGCCGAAACTATCTCTGACTGGTGGAAGTGCGATCAAACCTCCACGTGGTGGCCGCCAGTAATTTTCCTCCAATGCAGGAAAAGCTGAATGATCGGGCTAGTCCCTTCAAAGTAAGGTTGGCGCGAGGCCAATAACCTCGCCTGTAAAAAATTATTATTACGGAACCCAAAATCAGCCTTGGATACACTGATGAATGACGACGACCACGGCAACGAAAACGGATAAACGATTTAAGAATTTTCTCATGCAACGTACGCTCACTGTATAGAGCTCGAGTTGCACAGCAGCTGGCCGATACCCTCTCTAAATATAAGGCTGACATAACATCAATCCAGGAGATGCGGTTGACAAGGAATGGTGTCTTACAAAAATCAGAACATGACATATATTACAGCTGTCATGCAAGAGAGCATGTGCTCCGGGTGGGGTTTCTAGTCAGCAAAAGAATGAAACCCAACATTATCGGCTTCAAAGCAATAAATGAACGGCTATGTACCCTTCGCGTGCGGGGTAAATTTAAAAACATAAGCCTCATAAACGTTCACGCACCTACAGAGGATTCCCCAGATGATGAAAAAGAAGAATTCTTTGAATCAGTCGAACGGGAACTCCATGCCTGCCCTCAGTATGATGTAAAAATCATTCTGGGGGAAATGAATGCTAAAATAGGTAGGGAGCCAGTATTCAGGCAGTAGATTGGCACCCATAGCTTACACGAGAACACTAATGACAATGGACAACGAGTCATAGAGATGGCAGCAAGCAATAATTTGGTAGTTGCGAGTACAATGTTTGCCCGTAAAAATATCCACAAAGCCACCTGGGTATACCCGATGGAGCCACTCGCAACCAGATAGACCACGTGTTGATAGCCACAACCCGAGCCCGAAGGTGAATATAAAGAGCTCAGAAGATATGAAAAAACAGTTCACCTGCGAAAGAAAGCAGCTTTGGAGAAGAATCTCGTCCGTGAACTGGAATAGTACAGAGAGCAAGGACCGCACCAGACGTGGAAGTTCTACCAAAGAGTCCGCGGTATGACGCAATATACACCGCGTTGCACATACTGCAAGGATAGGGTAATCTGATCGCCGATCTTAAAGACATCTTAGAGCGATGGGAAGGGATATATCACAAAATGCAGCAATTATCGTGGTATAACGTTGTTGAGTACCGCGTATAAGATTTTCTCCTCTATCTTCAAGACAGGATAGCCCCATACGCTAAAGTCATCATTGGTCCATACCAGTGTGGCTTCATCCCAGGCAAATCAACAACTGATCAGATTTACACCCTAAGGCAGGTGATGGAAAAATGTCTAGAGTTTCAAAACTCACTACACCATCTTTTTATAGACTTTAAAGCCACCTATGATAGCATAGCCAGAGTAGAACTTTATAAAGCCATGAGAGAATTCGGCATCCCAAATAAACTGACACGACTATGTAGGTTGACCATGACCAATGTTATAAGCCAAGTAAAAATATCCGAATCAAAATCAAGCCCATTCAACATCTACAACGGGCTCCGACAAGGGGATGGACTGGCCTGCGTCCTCTTCAACCTGGCGTTGGAGAAAGTGATCCGAGACTCTGACGTAACGGCGAGAGGAACAATCCTCTATAAGTCAATTCAGATACTAGCTTACGCAGACGATATTGACATCGTTGGTAGAAACCCAAGAGCTGTACAGGAAGCTTTCATCAAGATAGAGCAGGCGGCACGAAATCTAGGGCTGCACATAAATGAGAGCAAAACAAAGTACATGGTGGCCACGTTTGCGAGAGCGAATTTGACGTAGTGCAATCCTTTAACTATCTCGGGTCAACTATAACAGCCGATAACAGTCTGGAACGCGCACGGTTGCTTAAAGCCAACAAAGCCTACTATAGTCTGTCAAGACTCTTCAAATCCAGGAACTTAACCATAACATCCAAGGTGCTGATATATAAGACAAAGGTCATACTAGTACTTACATATGGATCCGAGACTTGGGTTCTTAGCAAAAAGCATTCTGACCTCTTAGCGGCTTAGAGCCAAATATGATGACGATTATAAAATGAGTCCTGAATGGTCCGCAAAAAACGACCCCCGCATTAACAAATGGACGCGCTGGCTGGACTCTATGCGCTGGAAGATTTCCCATTATGTGCGTAAGCAATTTTGGTTTTGCCCTTGCACACCTGACGCAATTCTGAACGATTGATCGCGCATATGATTTGCCCTTTATGGGCCAGAATTTCTGCCTAGTGATAGGTAGCAGAGCTTGTGGACCACAATGTAGATTCTCGCGGTGAAGTGGTGTCATCAGTAACTTCGTGAACGGGTGTGAATTAGGAAGTAGTAGCGGATGTTTGGTTTCGTAAAGTATTGATGAGGCTTCCAGACGACCTCCTACTCGTATTGCGCCTCTATCGTCAATAAAAGGATATAAGCTTACGATTGGACTGTCCTTTGGGGTCTCTGCGAGTTGTTATAGATATCTTAAGTCCTTCTTGAACTCCTCACCCTGCATAACCTGCATATTAAAGCATTTCCATCGGCTTCAAGGTACCCGTTTCTCCCTTTGGTTCCTTGTTCTTCGTGGCCCTCGAGTAACTAATAAATTGGAGTACGTATGCGTAAATGCGTTGAAGTCTCCGGAAGTTGTTCTGATGATCAAGACTGTGCATTATATCGTAGGGCTCGGCTGTAGCTGCTAACACAGGTTTTGTGATTCTTTTCTCGACGTCGCATTCACCTTTAGTCATGTATGGAGGGGGCCATGCGGATTCCAATCCGTGTAAGTATAGAGGTCCATAAAACCACAGATTGCATGATGTCAACTTCTCTACCGGGATTTCACGCGAAAGTATGTCAGCCGGGTTGTCTTTGGATCGTACGTATCGCCATTGTGGTGCTAATGAGAGCTCCTGGATCTTTGCTACGCAATTAGTGACGAAGGTTTGGAAGGATGACGACGATGAATTAATCCATGCCAATACTATTTCCGAGTCTGTCCACACATAGGTTGAACATGCTTTGAATCCCAGGTCCTTTTCGATGCGGTTGACCAATTTTGCTGCGAGTGTTGCTGCGCATTGCTACGCGATAAGTGACGAAGATTTGGAAGGATGACGACGATGAATTGATCCATGCCAATACTATTTCCGAGTCTGTCCACACATAGGCTGAACATGCTTTGAATCCCAGGTCCCTTTCGATGCGATTTACCAATTCTGCTGCGAGTGTTGCTGTGCATAACTCCAGCTGAGGTGTAGTGAGTTTTTTTATTGGGCCACCTTTGACTTGGCACATAGTAGTCGGACTGTGATGATGTTGTCCTTATTGACCGCTCTAATCTCAATCGCTACGCAGTATGCCCTTTCAGACGCATCTGCAAATGCATGAATCTGGACAGACTTTGCTATTCTATGCGAATATATATTTCGATCAATCTTGACGCCCTTTAGATGCTTGAGCCCTTCGTGGAAATGCTTCCACTCCAATTGTAAATACTTGGAAAGAACAGCTCCCAATCAACTGCATCTTTTCAGAGTTTTTAAAGAGACATTTTTGCTGTTACTATTATTGGACTTAGTGGGCGCCGCCGTGGCTCAGTGGAAGTGCACATGGCTGCTGAGCATGAGGTTCAGGTTCGAATCCCAGCAACACCAAAAGTATTTTTCACGGTGTCCCACCTCTCGCGAATGGGTGACAAACGTTCCGAGAGTAACACCTTGTCACGGAAAGCTTCTCAATTCGCCGTTCGGATCCGGCCTTAAATTGTAGGTACCTTTTGTTTGTGTCCAAAAATTAACATGCGCAGCACAAATGGTCGCGAGAAGTTAGGCCTTGGACCGCAATGGTCTGTCGCACCGAATATTATTATTATTATTATTATTATTATTATTATTGGACTTAAGAAACCCAATGGATCGAATAGGTGAGCAATGTCAGACAGTACGGTGCGTTTGTTAATTTTATCGTTAATGCTAGGTTGAATGTTCACGAGGGAGGAATCTGACTTAGGTATCCATGTTTTCACAAGCGTTTTGACAAGAATAGAGTCATCAATGTCCAGATCTAATTGAAGTGCGATGTTACTTGTCGGAAATCTTTTTAATAAGCTCTCATGATATGAGCACCACTTTCGCTTTACGAAGCAGCTTATCTGC
Organism: Nephrocerus scutellatus; assembly: GCA_947095585.1. Lineage (NCBI taxonomy): Eukaryota > Metazoa > Arthropoda > Insecta > Diptera > Pipunculidae > Nephrocerus > Nephrocerus scutellatus. Next base: position 44,970,456 of record OX352762.1, read on the forward strand.
TTGGTCCTGCATTTCCAAAGCTGTACTCAGGCTATTTGAACCTGTCATTACATCGTCAACGTAGAAGTCCCTTTTTAATACTTCTGCACCCAACGGATAACCCTCGGTTCGTCATTTGCTAATTGTTTTAGACATCTTGTGGCAAGACAGGGCGCGGATGTAATCCCGAACGTTACGGTTTCTAGTTGATAGGTCTGTATGTTTTCTGGTGGGGTGTCTCTCCAAAGAATTAGCTGGAAGCGTTTGTCAGCCTCGTGCATAAGTATTTGCCGATACATCTTTTCGATATAAGCCGTGAAAACATATCTGGGTAGGCGAAAGCGAAGTAGGATTGAGATTAATTCATCTTGAATGGTTGGACCAGTTAATAAGAGATCGTTGAGCGATATATTGAATAGGCATCAAAAACCACTCGTAATTTTGTAGTTGTGCTGCTTGGTTTTAGTATGCTGTGATGAGGAAGAAAATAGTGTAGTCCCTGCATCTTTCTGGCATCGATTTTTTCCATTTGTCCAAGATTCCTGTATTCATTTATGAACTGGTGATATTGCTGTTTGAGGTCTTCTTGACTTGCTAATTTTTTTTCAAGTACCAGGTAGCGCTGTAGCACAATCCCTCTTGACTCTCCTAGCTCGCTTGGATCTCCTGTGAAAGGGAGTCTGACAACAAATCGCCCACTGCTATTCATTTTGGTGTTTTCAGTAAAATCGGTTTCGCACCTTCTCTCTTCAGCTGTGCGAATTCTTTCTTCTGATTGTGGAACTTCTTCTATTTTCCAAAACCTTTCCATATCTTTCTTCAATTGGTCTTCAGTGCAAATCCCGCAAGTTGCCCATGATTGGGTTATGTCTCCAGCTTTTCCAGCGACTATCCAGCCAAAGGCGTTATTTTTGGTACGACAAATGCTTCAAGACTTATAGAAAAGTCGGACGTTCTGGATTTCAGGAGCATATTCATTCTTTTGTATGAATGCCTTGTGCCTTCTCCGATTCCCAAGATGCCCATGGTTTCATTCACTTCTGGAAGCCTAAGTCTTCTTGCCAATTTTTCTGTTACAAAATTGAGCTGTGACCCGGAATCTAACAACGATCTGCATTCTACAACGCCGCTTTGGATGTCCTCAAGTTTGACTACTACCGTGCTAAGGAGCACGTAACATCTTTTGATTTGCGCCAACGCAGCTGCCGACACAATCGTATTGTCCTGTTCTGTGAATTTATCTGGATCGGTTTCCAGGGGGCGTTGTCCACTGGATGTATGAGTTGACAATGCTGGTGTTTTTACTCAAAATGTAACAAGGTGTTGTGCTTTCTTGAACATTTCGTACAGATGAGTAAATGGAGCAGCAGTGGATCCCACTGCATGATGCTTACACCGAGATTGTTTAGCCCATGTAGACATTCCTGAGTGCTGTCATGAATTACCTTTATGCTTGAAGCTGATTCTGACGAAATTTGAGCTTGCTGCAATAGTCGATTCAGGAAAGCTGTAGTTAGGAGCCTCCAATTGTCATAACGTTCTTGCAGAATCTTCCATGCGGAGGAATAATGTTCATTGGAGAGACCAAGATGTCGGATAAGTTTTTCTGCTTCTCCCGACAGATAAGTCTTCAAGTACCACATCTTTTCGCACTCTTTACAGCTCCCAAAACTGCTTTGATGTCGCTTGCGATTTCTGCAGGCTGACTAGAGCACGCTGCAGTGCCTTCAACAAGGCTTCTTGCCGCCTAATCGTGCGTATGACTTCGTTTGTCGTCTGTTGTCGCGCAGAGGTGTCATCTTGTAATTTATGCTGCGACAAGGTTCCTTTTGTTGCTTCTGCTGTAACATCTCTAGCGGCGGCTAGTTGAAGTGACGATATATTCATCTGGAATTCGTCTAGTCTAGTGATCCCGAATAGCCTTTATGGCATCGTAGTAATTATTCGCAAAGTAAATATGATCCAATTGGTCTGGATGGGAGGAATTGATGTCGCTATGTGTTTTATCAAAGTCCTGCCAAAGCTCCTCAAGCCTTTAAAGGTGTTCTTTGTAGTACAGGACTGTCTTCCTACTGACGGGGTCCTTCTTACAGTTTGAAATGATTCGCTCGATTCCAGATCCTGTTGTTCGTTGCAGTTCCGCTTTCTGGTCCATGCTGAACGTGGGAAAAGATAATAAAATATAATGATAAAATATGATACTACAAGTAATTCAGCATATTGCACTGCACTACACTGATCGTGAGAATGCAGAATACTACAAAGTACAATGTCAGCACATTGCACTGGTCGTGTGAAAAAGAACGAGATAATTTAACTTAGTAATAAGATAATATTTTGTAACATTAAGAAATATATAAATATATGTTTTGAAATTCATTTCACAAATATTCGCGGCATTAAAAGTAATTTCAACTCGATCGTAGCACATCTTGACGCGAATAAACCTGCGGTTCTATGTTTATGTGAAACGCAGGCCACTTATATGGGTACCCCAAATGATTTTCATTGTCCGGGGTATTCTTGTATCGACTGTTTGGTTCCACATCGTGAGGTTATTCTATTTATTCGTGATGACATCTCTTTTAGTGTACCTAAATTTATTATTCCAAATAGTAATCCCATGTTCAATACGATATGGATTGAAATTAAAATTTCAAACAATTCGATGTTTATTTGTTCCCTTCATCGTAGTCCTAATTTTTCACCTGATGACCTATGGTTGATGGTGACCTATTCGAATGGTAGAGATAGTTCTGGTGAAACCTCTGAACCATTTTCAAATATTAATATTCTCACCCAACTCGTTGATAAGCCAACTAGGTATCCCGATACTTCTGGTCAATCACCTCACCTTTTAGATTTATGTCTAACTACTATGCCAGATAAATATTCAATTGATGTATCTGCTCCATTAGGACTTTCTGATCATGCTTTGGTAGTTGCCAAATTTTCAATAACACCAGCCATTATAGAGCCTACTCATAAAAGGCTACTCTGGCACTATAAAAATGCTAACTGGGAGCACCTGAACCAATTGTATAGCTCATTTGATTGGTCATCCTGCTTTTCCAGCAATAATGCTGATGAAGCATCTCAACTTATCACGTCAACCATTTTGCTAGGAATGAAAAATTACATTCCTTCTTCATTTAAAAAAAAAACAATACTTGTAAGAATAAATGGTTTTAACGAAAATTGCAGGTCAGCAGTCGCTTGTAAAAAAGCAGCCCATTTGGAATACGTTAAATTTCGAATAGCTAGAAACAGATCTAACGCTATATTGAAAAGGACCAAAATAATACCTGACCTTAAGATTCGAGATAGCATGCGAAAAATTTTGGATTCTGATTCAAACAGTCGAAGCTTTTGGTCGTTTGCTGCATTGGTTAAAAGAAACTTTGCAGAAAATAATTCGTATATTCCTTCTTTATTTCATACTGGTATTCATTATAGAACTGATATTGAGAAAACTAATCTCTTAGCTTCTCATTTCGCTGGTGCGTCTAGCCTTCCTTTAACTAACCAAAGCCCACCAATTCTCCCCAATCTAGGCACAGGTATGTCTAAAATCTATTTCCGGCCACGGGTTGTATCAAAGATTCTTAAAGAACTTGACCCCAATAAAGCGACTGGCCTCGACGGTATTCCGCCATTAGTATTGAAATCATCATACTCTGTCAAAACCGCTTGGCAAATTGTTTCATCTCTCAATGAAGTCAAGTGTTTTTCCATCAATTTGGAAAATAGCAAATATTCAACCCGTTCCAAAAAAAGGTGATAAATCGGCACCTACGAACTACCGTCCTATTGCTTTGTTGTCGGTTCTATCAAAGGTAATGGAATCTATCGTTAATTTCAGATTAATGAACTATCTGGATTCAAATGTTCTTTTATCCTATGTGCAGTATGGTTTTCGTAAAAATCGCTCTTCAGGTAAACTTATGACGTGCATGACTCATTCTTTGGAGCGAAGCATTGAAAACCTAGGTGAATCAAGCGTTGTTTCCTTAGATATTTCTAAAGCTTTTGATAGAGTATGGCATGATTGTCTTATTAATAAGATTCGTGCGCTGAACTTACACTCCTCTCTCATTGCATGGATTGAGGATTATTTATTATAGAACCGTAAAATAAAAGTTGTATTAAATGGTATATCTTCAGCTTCACATGGGATCAATGCTGATGTACCTCAAGGGTCGTCCTTGTCGCCCACGCTCTTCTTGATATATATCAACGACCTGTTGTCTTCTACAACCTGTGATATCCATTCATTTGCTGATGATACAACAATATCGGCTTCCATTGAGTTTGTCAGTCAAAAAGAATGCAATTCTCGCTTGAATGGTTCGCGTGAATTAATGAATTTGATTATTCTGTCGAATATTCAAGTCATTCTTGATTGGGACATTTCTAATAGAGTAGAATTTAATAATAATATTTGGCGCGACAGACCATTGCGGTCCAAGGCCTAACTTCTCGCGACCATTTGTGCTGCACATGTTAATTTTTGGACACAAATGGAAGGGACCTACAATTTAAGGCCGGATCCGAACGGCGAATTGAGAAGCTTTCCGTGACAAGGTATTAATAACTCTCGGAACGTTTGTCACTCATTCGCGAGAGGTGGGACACCGTGAAAAATACTTTTGGTGTTGCTGGGATTCGAACCTGAACCTCCTGCGCAGCAGCCATGTGCATTACCACTGAGCCACGGCGCGCACAGAGTAGAATTTAACCCAAATAAATTCCAGTCTTGTCTTTTTTCTCAGAAGACAACTTAACATTTTGTTCCACCTGTTATTAATAGTGCCCCTATTGCGAGATCTGATTCACTTAAATTGTTAGGTTTAAAAGTATCAAGTGATCTTTCCTGGAAGGAACATATTTATGAAATTTCAAAAAGAGCTAGCCAATTTTTGGGCTTCATAAGATGTTGTAACTTCTACTTCCATCAGAAGTATTAAGATTATATAAATCTTATGTTAGACCAATTTTAGAATTTAATTCATATGTATGGGGTGGGGCTCCAAGATCTCATTTGGTTTGTCTTGATGGAATTCAGAAAAGAGTTATCCGTTTGAAAAACGATGTAACCATTACTTCGTCTCTTGATACTTTGAAGCACAGATGAAATGTAGGAGCTTCATCTGTTTTCTACAAATTTTACTACGGTAGATGTGCTTTAGAAACCCATTCTCTAGTTCCAGGTCCTTTTGTCAGCAACGTAAACACTTGTTTAAGGTCCAATCAACATAGATTTGCCTTAAAACCTTTTTCATGTAGAACCCAACACTTTAAAACCTCCTTTTTTCTGAGAGTCTCTTCGATGTGGACACAATTGGTCGATCCCGTTTTTCCCGATTCTTATAACCTGCAGGCCTTCAAATTAGCCATTAACAACTTCCTGAAGGTTGAAGATGAAGGATGAAGTCCTCATAAGCTGTTTATTGAATATAAAATATTTATTTAAAATATGGTTTATCAGTATTATTTAAATTATTTTTAAAATTTGTAGGTTTTCTAGGTTTTTTGTAGTTTTCCTTGACCATGATTCATTGATGAAAGCATTTGGACTCGCGTTTTAGTTTTTCGTGTTCGTTTTTTTTTATTGCTTTCTCAATGAATCAGAGAGAATTCTGAGAAAATAAATTGAAGCCAGCTACAAACGTGAGGAATGTAATATATATTGTAAATCACATTCCTTCGAGTTTTATTTTATTTGATATTTAATAGAGTGCTTAGCCCAACTTATTGCCGTGACGCAAGTCATTCAGGGAGTCCATTCTTGGCATAAAAATGTCTCCATAAAAAAAAAATCTAAGTATAAACAGACTCCCTTAAAATCACCGCAAAACCCCGTTAAGACCACGTTACTACCCCCTCTCTTACTCACACTCTCAAGACTACTAAAACCCCCCTTAAGGTTCCACTTACGACCCTCTTAAAATCCCCTCAAGACCCCCTCAAAACCTTCTTAAGATCCGCTCAGGACTCATGACCCTCTCAAAATCCCGTTTATAACTCCTCAAGACCACCTAAAGACTAACTCAAGACCCCACTAAATATCCTTACAAAACTCCATAGAGACTCCTCAAGACTTCTTAAAAACTCCCTCAAGACCCCCTTAAGACTCCACTCACGACTCTCTCAGAACCCACTCAAGCCCTCCTCAAGACAACCTTAACACCCCTACTAAAGACCATCTCAAGACTCCCCTCAAACCACCATCAAGACTACCTGAGAACCACCCTTAAGACCCCGTTAAGACAACAAAAGTTCCCCCTTAAGACCCCCTGAAGGATCCCTCAAGACCACCACACGACTCCTTACAACCCCTTACGACCCCCAAAATACCCTCTTAAGACTCAAGAACCTTCATAAACCCCACTCAAGTTTCCCTTAAGATTCCCGCAAAACCCTCGTCAAGACCCTCTCTAAACCCCATGGAGATCACCGCAAGAACACCTCAAAAAGAACCACCTCAGGACCACCCTCAAGACCTCCTCAATAAATCCCTAAGACTTTCTCAACACTCTCTGAAGATTCACTCAAAACTCCCTTTAAGACCCCTCTCAAAAACCTTTCAAGACTTCCTCAAGACTACGACCCCCTTCAGGACCCCACTCAAAACCCTCTCAAACTCTCCTCAATCCCCCACAAAACACCCTAAAGACAATCTAAAGACTCCCCTCAAGCCCTCAAGACCACCCTCAAGACTTTTCAAGAACCCCCTCGAGACCCCTCAGGACCGCCTCAAGACCTCCTGAAGATCACACTCAAGATCGCCTCAAGTAACCCCTTGAATACTCCCTTAACATCATCTCAAGAAGCCCTCAAAACTACCTCAAAAGCCAACCAACATTCCGCTCAAAACCCTCATTAAACCCCCTTGCGGACAAGACTTACTCAAAGATTTGTAATGAAAAAAGCGTGACAGAATGTCATATAAACCGACAGAAAGACAGAAAGACAGAAATACAGAAAGACAGAAAGACAGCCAGACAGAAAGACAGAAAGACAGAAAGACAGAAAGGTAGAAAGACAGAAAGTCTAAACTATCCCTAGCTTCTTAATCAGGGCCAGCCTAATTTAACATTGTACTTGGACAAACACTCACTTAAACTATGCGAAGTGTTCAAGCAAAACATAACATTTTTCAAAATGCGAGTAAGTAAATAAGTAAAAATACGAGCCAGAATATTATAATTGTTATTATTGAGTGATATCAATTCAATATTAATATTAAATTCTCTATATTAACTTCACGTGCTCGTAACTGGCTGGCTGGCTAGTTGGCTGGAACACCAAATATTGTGATCAATTTGTAACGTACTTCCTAAAGCCTGATTTTATTTAAACTTTGCACACATGTGTATTTCCCATGACAACACTTTCTATAAAAATTTGGTGCCCCTCGGGCCTCGGGGTCTGGTGGCCACCATACAAATAATTTACAAAATTTACCTGATTTCCTTTTTGAACAACTATGTATTTCCGATGTACAAAACTTTTTATAAAATTTTTAGAGTGCTCGGGTCCTGAGTGCCCATATAACGGGTGTTTTTTTAAGAGGTTGCCGATTTTTTTTTTGAATAAAACACATATAAAATTATGAAATGACCAAAATTTTTTTTATTTGGTAGATAATTTTTTGGCATTTAACATTTAAACACAATTTCTGGCATATGGCTACCACGACTATTTTTCACAAATGTCATTCTGGAGGTCCAATTTTCCAGCACTTTTTCAAGCATTTGAGGGCGTATGTCAGCAATGACACGTTGAATATTGGTTTCCAAAGCGTCAATCGATTGAGGTTTATCCACATAAACCAATGACTTCACGTATCCCCACAAAAAGTAATCGAGTGGCGTCAAATCGCACGAACGCGGAGGCCAATTCACCGGACCATTTCTCGAAATAATGTTGTCGTTGAAAGTTTCTTTCAATAAGTCGATTGTTTCACGTGCTGTATGGCAAGTGGCACCATCTTGTTGAAACCACATTTCATCCATATCCATATCTTCAAGATTTGACAACAAAAACTCATTTAACATGGTTCTGTATCGATTTCCATTCACGGTAACGCGTCGTCCTTCCTCATTTTTAAAGAAATATGGACCGATGATCCCACCAGCCCATAGACCGCACCAAACAGTACATTTATCAGGATGCATTGGTAATTCTTGAACGGCGTGTGGATTATCTTTGCTCCAAATGCGACAATTTTGTTTGTTGACGTATCCATTTAACAAAAAATGCGCCTCATCACTGAAGAGAATTTTACGGTAAAAAATGGATCTTCGTTCAATTGATTTAACGACCAATCACTGAATTCACGGCGCAAACGATGGTCGTGTGGCTTTAATTCTTGCACCAATTGAATTTTGTATGGCACCAAACCCAAATCTTTACGTAAAATTTTCCATAAAGTCGATGGACAAAGTCCAATTTGCTGAGCACGACGACGAATCGATAAATTGTCGTTTTCTTCGACACTGGCCTCAACGACAGCAATATTTTCTTCTGTACGAACTCTTCTCATTCTTGTCGGTGGCTTGGCATCCAAAAGAGTGAATGTAGACCGAAATTTGGTAATTACGTTCTTTATGGTGGTCTCTGACGGACGATTATGTGCACCATAAAATTCACGAAGTGCTCTATAAACATTTTTAATTGAACACTGATTTTGAAAATAAATTTCCACGATTTGAAAACGTTGTTCTGGAGTTAACCTATTCATAATGATTTGCCAAACAATACTGAGTAGAAATGCCACTTTGAGCTGTCAAAACAACTGTCATAAAATAAAACGACATCTATCGGAAAAACAAACCTCCTAAAAAAACACCCTTTAGTTTTTTTAAAAATGAACTCGATTTCCTTCAAATTTTAAACACCTATGTATCATAAACATATGTTTATCCCGATGTATCTGAGCATAAATTTACTTTATATTTCAAACATATGTGTATCTCTGATAGATCGAACTTTTTGTAAAAAATTTTAATTTTTTGATTTGAATTTTTTTCCCATACAATTTTTTTTTATACTCATGTGTATCTCCGGTGACAATAGTTTTTGAAAAATATTAATTTTTTCCAAATTAACCCGGTTCAAAGTTTGCACACATATGTATCCCCTCTAAGAGAATTTACATGAAAAATTTAAATTTTTATGGGTTGTTTTTTTATAAAACTTATTTTTCGCTTTATAAAAAAATGTGTCTTCTAAAATTAGCTAATTTTAAGACTTTTTTTTCTTAATTTAACAAAATGACCTCAAATTGACCAACTAGGGTTAGCAGCTGGCTGGCTGCTCCAAAACAGTTTTTTCGGTTGCGCCTCTTGATGTTTTTCCTAACATATCTCATTTTCCTAGAAATTTCCAGAAAAAAATGAGTCTACTTACCCCAGAAAATAATGTCAACCTAACCTGACTTAATGGTTTTTTTCAATAGTAAGAAAAAAAACAACAAAAAAGTACCAGCTGTCATGATCAAGCACACACACTCGCTCTCTGTCCTAAAAAAAATTTGACGTTTAACATAAATACCGCTGCAAAAGAAGAAACCTATTACAAAACAAAAAAATTACTCAAGAAGGCAAAAACTGGTTTTTTCGCAATTACTCCCGAACGACGTCCGAATTTGACGAAAGACAATGTGTAAGCAGGTAGCTGTGCTCGATTTAACAACAAGAACGTATATGAAAGAAATTGTTCATTGGCGGTTAGTCTACTTGCCCCTAGGGCCAACAATCCCCGGTTACCCCTTCACTTTTTCGAGTTTTTGCAAGTATCTCAAAAAGTATAGCACTTATGATAAATCTGGTAAATGCAAAAGAAATTATATAAAAAAATTAGATTTACTGAAAATTCCGGCCCCGTCCCTAAAACAAAGTCGTGTTGTGGAACACACCTCCATTTTTTTAAAAAAATATTGTAAATTTTTTGGATTATGAGGCCCATGGGGTGCCCATAAAAATTTTATAAAAATTACTCCGCTTTTCTTCAAATTTTAAACAACCGTGAATCTCCGATGAACAAAACTTTGTATGGGCCCGAGCGGACCACTTTGGAGAAATCTATTATGTGCCAAAAAAAATAAATAAAAAAAAAGTTATTAAAAAAAAAATATTAAAAAAAAAATAGAAAAGAAAATTAAAAAAAAACCAAAAATAAAATATTCATTTACTAAAAATTTCGGCGCCGTCCGTAAAAGAAAAACGTGTTGTGAACACACCTCCATTTTGACGTGACAACGTCTCACTACAGGGTTTAATGGGGTACATTTTCAAAAAGTATAAAGTTAAATGTCCCACTGTTGTGATCAACAGAATGTCCCACTGTTGTGATCAACAGCGTCACACTGTTAAGTGAGACACTGTTAAATGTCCGACTGTTGTGATCACTGTTATATATCACACTTTTAAATGTCAGTACTTTAGGAACTAAGCCATTTCCCAAGCGATTCGCATGAAATTCGGAATGTAGGACTAAGATGCGACTATAAGACTTCTTGCTATGGAAATTAAGGAATATGATCATTATTGTCTGGACTTTCTGGAACAAATCAATTTCTCAAGCGATTAGCATGAAATTTGGTATGTAGGGGTAAGATGCGACTATAAGAATTTTTGCTATGGAAATTCTGGAATATGTTCATTATTGTCTGGAATTTATGGAACAAAGCAATTTTTCAAGCTATTCGCATGAAATTCGGAATGTAGTACTAAGATGTGATTATAAGATTTCTTGCTATGGAAATTCTGGAATATGATCATTTTGGTCTGGAATTTCTAGAACAAAGCAATTTCTCAACCGATTCGCATGAAATTCGGAATGTAGAACTAAGATGCGATTATAAGACTTCTTCCTATGGAAATTCGGGAATATAATCATTATTGTCTGGAATTTCTGGAACGCAGTTTCTCAAGCGATTCGCATGAAATTCGGCATGTAGGACTAAGATGTGACTATAAGATTTCTTCCTATGGAAATTCTGGAATATAATCATTATTGTCTGGAATATCTGGAGCAATGCAATTTTTCAAGCGATTCGCATGAAATTCGGAATGTAGGACTAAGATGCGACTATAAGACTTCTTGCTATGGAAATTCTGGAATATGATCATTATTGTCTGGAATTTCTGGAACAAAGCAATTTCTCAACCGATTCGCATGAAATTCGGAATGTAGATCTAAGATGCGATTATAAGACTCCTTCCTATGGAAATTCTGGAATATAATCATTATTGTCTGGAATTTCTGGAAAGCAATTTCTCAAGCGCTTCGCATGAACTTTGGAATGTAGGACTAAGATGTGACTAGAAGATTTCTTCCTATGAAAATTCTGGAATATAATCATTATTGTCTGGAATATCTGAAGCAAAGCAATTTTTCAAGCGATTCGCATGAAATTCGGAATGTAGGACTAAGATGTGACTATAAGATTTCTTCCTATGGAAATTCTGGAATATAATCATTATTGTCTGGAATTTTTGGAACAAAGCAACTTCTCAAGCGATTCGCATGAAATTCGGAATGTAGGACTAAGATGTGACTATAAGACTTCTTCCTATGAAAATTCTGGAATATGATCATTATTGGCTGAAATTTCTGGAACAAAGCAATTTCTCAACCGATTCGCATGAAATTAGGAATGACTATAAGATTTCTTTCTAGGACTAAGATGTGACTATAAGATTTCTTCCTCTGGAAATTCTGGAATATGATCATTATTGTCTGGAATTTCTGGAACAAAGCAATTTCTCAACTGATTCGCATGAAATTTGGAACGTAGGACTAAGATGTGACTATAAGATTTCTTCCTATGGAACTTCTGGAATATGATCATTATTGTCTGGAATTTCTGGAACAAAGAAATTTTTCAAGCGATTCGCATGAAATTTGGAATGTAAGACTAAGATGTGACTAAAAGATTTCTTCCTATGGAACTTCTGGAATATGATCATTATTGTCTGGAATTTCTGGAACAAAGCAATTTCTCAAGCGATTCGCTTGAAATTCGGAATGTAGGTCTAAGATGCGACTGCAAGACTTCTTCCTATGGAAATTCTGGGATATGATCATTATGGTCTGGAATTTCTGGAAAAAAGCAATATCTCATGCGATTCCCATGAAATTTGGAATGTAGGACTAAGATGCAACTATAACACTTGTTCTTATGGAAATTCTGGAATATGATCATTATGGTCTGGAATTTCTAGAACAAAGCAATATCTCAAGCGATTCGCATGAAATTCGGAATGTAGGACTAAGATGTGACTATAAGACTTTTTCTATGGAAATTCTGGAATATGATCATTATGGTCTGGAATTTCTGGAGCAAAGCAATTTTTCAAGCGATTCGCATGAAATTCGGAATGTAGGACTAAGTCTTCGTTCATTTTCTATCAGTGCTCTGCTCTGCTCGCTCTCTCAACATTGCATAAAATGATACAGTGCTCTTGTGTTTGGTCGATTAACAGAAAAAGAAATACTACTATAAGTTATAAAAAAAGAGGCAGATAACAATGACAACCTGCAAGCTTCCTTGCAACTATTTTCATTTCTTTTCGCTTATTTTAACCTTACTCATGTTAACAGTAACTATAGTAAATAACTCTTCGATCAATTACAGAAATGAGAGAAACATGCAGAAGAAATTTAATAATGAATAATTGGCCTGCATGTTTCTTCGATGCTCGTACGAGATCATAAACATGTGCAGCAGTCGTGATCTAAGTTCTCTATCAATGCTCCATTTACCAGTTACAAGTTGCAAGCGACGTTTCTATTGCTAACATTTCATTTTCTTTTGGCTTGTTTTTCTTTAATCACTCTAACTTTACTAAGAGTTAATAACTCTTTCATAATATTACATAATTAAAAGAGAACCAGATAAAACGAAATTAATGGCGAATATTGCGTCTGTGCGTTTCAAAGCGAAAAACATTTTGATGCATACTTCTATTTCCATGCCATACCACTTCCCCAACAACTCAATCACCTTCTCTCTCTCTACGGCTAATATGTGTATGTAGAGTACTAGTAATTGTATTGAAACTCGAAAGTACCCTTCGGTGTTCTGTTTACTCGTTCTCTTAGCCTTGCAGTTGCAACTTGCAACCCATACGGTTGCACGAAAAAGGTTCGTGTTGGTTCTCTGCTTGCTTTCTTTCAGCTTTTCTTTAATAATTTATAAATTACAAAATTTCTCAGTGAAGGAAATAGAGCAAGAATCGTAAGTTTTTGTAGTGAGAAACAGGAAATTTTTTATATGGATTTAGCTCTCTTGTTCTCTTTTAAGCATGTATTCTTAAACAGTTGGGCATTCTGTAGAGAAGGTTATGAGTAACAGTTTCAGTTTGTTTATTGTCTGCTTGTTCCCTTTCGGTTTTTTTTAACATTCTGTTCGTCTTCTATCTTTATATAACAGACGGTTCGCCATTCACTTCTTATTAAATTAACTATGCTTATCATTGTACTGACTGTATACTAATACAAAATCAAACAATAATCTTTAATATACGGTTTATTTCTCATTGTTTATAGAATAATGACTCTGAAATATCCTTTCAGTACCATACAATTTTAATATATTCGTCCGTGTTTATGTCCCTCATACAACAAGATCTTTGTTTTCTTTTCTTTCGTCCCGGACAGACGTTGTCACGCTCAAAACCCACGGCCGTGTCTTCGACACAGCCTACCCTGCTCTTTTTTTGCAAAAACTTTGGAGTGATCGGGCTCCAAACTGCGTAAGACTTTTCTCTTGAACGCGGCTAAGAGGTCAGAATGTTTTTTTCGAAGCACCCAAGTCTCGGATCCATATCTAAGTACTGGTATGAACATTGTGTTATATATCAGCAGCTTGGTTGTTATGGTTAAATTCCTGGATTTTAAGAGTCTTGACAGACTATAGTAGGTTTTGTCGGCTTTAAACAACCGTGTGCGTATTTCTGGTTCCATGCTGTTATCGGCTGCTATAGTTGACCCGACATAGTTAAAGGATTGCACTACTTAAAATTTGCGCTCCACTATTTGAATTGAGGGACCAATGTTGGATATTCTACTCGCAGACGTGGCCACCATGTACTTTGTTTTGCTCTCATTTATGTGCAGCCCCAGATTTCGTGCCGCCTGTTCTATCTGGATGAAAGCTTCCTGTACAGCTATTCGGCTTCTACCAACGATGTCAATATAGTCTGCGTAAGCCAGTATCTGAATGGACTTATAGAGGATTGTTCCTCTCGCCGTTACGTCAGAGTCTCGGATCACTTTCTCCAACGCCACATTGAAGAGGACGCAGGCCAGTCCATCCCCTTGTCGGAGCCCGTTATAGATGTTGAATGGGCTTGATAGTGATCCGGATATTTTTACTTGGCTTATAACATTGGTCATGGTCAACCTACATAGTCGTGTCAGTTTATTTGGAATGCCGAATTCTCTCATGGCTTTATAAAGTTCTACTTTGGCTATGCTATCATAGGCGGCTTTAAAGTCTATAATAAGATGGTGTAGTGAGTTTTGAAAGTCTAGACATTTTTCCGTGTAGGGTTTTCAACCCGTGTAGGGTTTCTGAAGTCTTTTATGCATCGTAAGACCTCTATTGCTCAAATCGTATATCGTACAAAAATTTATGTACTAAAAATCGTACACTTGAAGAAGATGCGATTTGTACGATATATCGTACATAAATTTTATTTTGAAATATAAAATACTTACGAGTAATATTTTGCAAAAATAGTTACTTGTTTTTGTTAATGATTCTTTTATTTTATATAAAATCACTTTTTTTTAAATTTTGATTGGAAACTTTCAACTCAATTCAAGTTAAAATTTCAAAACTTAGCTCCGACCACAGTCGCTAATAAACACTTAACACAGAATGCGTTTGACATTTGAATTTTCCAACGAATTTTTCCATTTTTGCTTTTGTTTCTGGTGCATGAAAGAACGTTGCCATGTATAAATTTTTTGATAAATAAATAGATGGAATTTTTGTAAGATAATTCGACCAAATTTTACGAAAGGGTTAAGGCGTGTCCATTTCTCTTCTACGCCCGGCATCACAGCCCCAGGACTAACTCTCCCTGCAGTTGTTTCTGGTCTCTTCATTGCAAAGGGCAGCCGTAAACTTATCATTAACGTATTTAAGAAATGTTTTCGAAACGTTAGATGAGGTTATAATATCCGCAATGAAAAAAGAAGAGAATTCCCCATTGACATACCAAAGATTTGTTTATATACATCTCGCCATATACAAAATAGCAAACGTAAGATTTCAATTAAAAGATTTCTTGTAATGACAGTATAAAATATACATATTCTGTTCCACTGTTCATATCGACATGGTTGATGAGCCAAAATATATCAATCAATCGTCTAAAGGCCGCATAGTTAGCAAACATACAGTACCATCAAACACCATACAGCAACGCCACTAATTCCGAGCCAACAGTATGAAAAATAAAAAACAACCAAGAAAAATTTTGGCTCTTGGCAACTTCCAAATTTTTACAAAAAGCGTTGTCCATATTATTAAACATTTGTGCATAAACTTGAAGAAAATCGGGTACATTTTTTAAAATTTAAATTGGGCCTTCCGACACCGGGGTGAAATCACGCCGAATATTTACAAAAAGTGTTATCCATCGAAGATGCGTATAAAATTTGAAGAAAATCGGGTACTTTTTTATAAAATTTGTATGGGTGCCACCCGACCCCGGGCCTGATCACTTCCAAATTTTTACAAAAAGTGTTTTCCGTCGGAGATACACTTGCGTATAAAATTGAAGAAAATTTGAAGGGTAGTTTTTACTTTCTTTTACATAGTAAAAAGAAGTATAGTAACCATGAAAATTTTCGAACTCGGGATTTTTGCAGATGTACCCATTACCGTATCTCCTGAGTCTGAAATAATAAAAAAATAAAAAAAATTCTTTGTCTGTCTGTGTCCACTCTACATTCCTGAGGGCTAAACTTATCGGGATGAAAATTCATATTAAAGCTTTTTACATAAATTGTGAGAGGGCCAGTGTGTCACGCAGCAACCTATTTTTGCGGCACCGGCCACAAAAATAATACGCTAATAAATTTGTTAGAAATAACATACGAAATGCATACATTCGGTGATGGCAAACCGTTTGTCACCAAATATTCCAATGCAGGAACTATACCGCAATATCATGCGATGTGCACATGCTGCAGATTCTTCTTTGCAAACCGTTGGTTAGCACGAATTCCAGTGTGGGAAATTTGCCGCAAAAACATGCGATTTATTGTTCAGCTAGCATATATGATGCCATGTCACACGCATACACTCACGGGCTCGGTTCAACCAGCAACAGGTTGCCGAGAAAAGAAAAAGGCGAACGAATTGGCAGTCGATAAATAAACCCCAACGAGTTCGGTTGAACAAACTTACCCACCTACCCAGTGTGGAGTTTTCGGGTTTTTATATAGATTCTTCATCGACGCCATTTTTACTTGGTGCTTAGTTGGTTAAATCGATTTCAAAAGGTTTTTTTTCCTCCTATCAAGGTGCATGGTTGTCAAATAACCTGCCAGCAAATTGCCTCGGAAAGTAATAATCTAAATGTTAAAAAAAATCGCGAGTTTGGAAGACCAAGCACAACTCGTATTCAATATGGAGTCGATAACTTTCCACCATCGGCTTCGGTCCATACCATTATTAGTTGTGCAGGTCGGTATTCGGCATTCAAATAAAATGGCCGCCTGTTTTAGTAACATTTAAAAATCATTGCAAATCGTTTCATGCTATTCAGCAATTAACCGGACTCCAAATTAAAATCCATGTGTTGCATAATTTCGACATTTTTTCTTACAATTCCCGAAATTACGGAAGATTTAATTTGAACTGTGTAAAAAAATTCAAGAATTCCAAAAGTTTATGAAACGAATAGAACAGCAATAGGAATAGGAACAGTGCGCGCCGAAAAAGGATGGCCACTATTTTTTTGTATCATCATTAAATTCGACTATAAAATTTTTTTAATATGAAAATAGTTCGGCACAGTGTACGTCGATAAATTAAGTCCACTTGTGCGTGCAATTATTCGGAAATACCAAAATTGTTACTCAATCGGAATAAAACCGAATGGTGTACATTACCTTCGTGAAGCTCTTAAACATCTATGTGCATAAAAAGAAAGATGGCCACACCATGTAAAAAAAGTGAGACAATTTCCGGTGCCAACCCACAGTACATTACCTGTTGGCGTCAGCAGTTGATTTGGCTTAACTCGCATTCAATCTGGACAGTCGATAACCTTCTATCACCGGATTCGGTTAATACCAGTATTCAGGAGGGAAATATAGGAAAGAAAGAGGGCTTTAATTCCCCCCACCGAGAACCCGTCATCCCTGGATTGTTGCACATAACGCTAGTTCCTGTGCGTCACTAATGGATTTAGCATATCATTCCTCCTATTTGATTAGTAAATTATCTTGTATCCAGTAAATTCCTTGGTGTACCTAGAATCATAGGATAAGTAAAAATCGCGAACCGATTTAGAAATTTTTTTTTAAGGGACGTTTTTTTTTTGTGGTTGCGGTTTTTTTTTACTATTTTCTCTTTTCTCTTTTTTTTTGGCTCTGGTAGTTACCAAAAAAATTTCGAATTAATATGAAAATTTGTTACATAATCTTCGTCGTCGTCAGCGCTGTCGAGGAGGAGGATTAGCAAAGGAAAAAATGTAAGTACATACTTAATTGTTTCCTCTCTCTCACTCGTTTGGTTTTTTTAATTGTTGGTAAATTTTAAGCTCGCCCGTATTTAAAGAAGAGCCGCACCTTACTTAGTTTTTCTTATATTCTTGTTCACACTATTTGGTGGTTATAATTAAACCACCTTAACTTAGAAAAAAAAACATTAAAAACTTTTATAACACACATACTTACTTGTTATTTCAAGTTCACACTACTTGTTGGTTATAATTAAACCACCTAAATTTAGAAAAAAAAAAAAAACATTAAAAACTTTTAAAACACCTATACTTACTTTTTATTCTGGTTCACACTACTTGGTGGTTATAATTAAACCACCTATATTTAAAAAACAATACATTAAAACATTTAATAAAACCCATACTTTTTTTTTATACTATTTATTAATTATCATTAAGCCACCTATACTTAAAAAAAAAAGCACAAAAACATTAACACTTTTATACAACCCATACTAATTTTTTTTTCTTATTTATGCTAGTTAATAGTGTTGATTAAACAATCTGTACCGAGAATTTCTTCAATTCAACCAATTCGATATAAATAAAATAAAAAAAAAAAGATGGAGAACATTTTTCCGATCTAAATAACATGTGTCTTTGCCTTTCATTGGAGAACGTTTCACGTAGGTACGTTTCGCTGGTGCCCGGATAAGAGGTCTTAAAGCGATTCTTCCGTCGAGGGCTTTCAATATTCCTCCTGTGACCCTCAGGGCGAGCTAATGCCGATGATGAGGCATGCGCTCTCTGCTTTCTCTAGTTTCCTCTGAACGGCTACGACTTCACCAATCCGTGCACGTAATATTTTTTTTTAAGATGGTAAGAACTCAGCTTATAGGGGGGCGCAAGATCCCACCCATTTCGGCGAGCTAAGCTTGGAGCATTTGCATGACGTGCACCCCGCACCACTCCATTTGCTACAAATAACACCAACGTTGATGATAAACGACAACAACAACCATTTACCATTACATAAATGGCGCCCAACGTGGGGCCCGAGAAGATCGGACTTGTTTCTGACTCCTTGGGTCCCACACACAATTTGCGTGGAAACCCGAAGATGGTTCAGGCTTTTTTCTGGATTCTTTTGGTTCCACATTCTTCCCCCGTTTCTCCAATATTAATTTGAAAATAGTTTAATTAAAAACAGTTCCCTAAATGGGACTGACTACTTTTGTACATCCAGCGTGATGGATTTCGCAAGCTCATCTGGAAATGCAAGATAACTGGTGCTTGACTGCCGGTTTTTTGACCGCTGATACTTGTGCAGTCGCAATACTTTCATTCTTTGGACAGTTTTCCATCTGCCCAGAAATTTTTCTCGCTGGAACTAATTTGTTCCTTCCTAATTTTGCTTATCCGATTGATAAGACCGTGACTTGGTTGTTCTTGGAACTGCAGGAGTTTAGCATGCTGCTGACTTCCTGACCAGAAGTGAATCGGTTCTTCTTTAAATTTCATTACTTTTAGCGTCCGCCTGACTTCCTGACCAGAAGTGAATCAGTTCTTCTTGGAATTGCAGTAGGATTAGAAACAGGCTAACTTATTGATAAGAGGATGACCAAAATTGGAATTCATTAAACTTCAATCTCTACTATTTCTTTCGTCAGTTTGACAATTAGATTTTCGTTCTCGATCTATCTAGGGTTTTCTTTGACCAGTGGAACCATTTTCTAGCTGGATTGCTAACCAGATAGTGACTCGATTCTTCTTGGAATTGCAGGAGTTTAGCTTAGAGCTGGCTGCTGACCAGAAGTGAATCAGTTCTTCTTGGAATTGTAGTAAGTTTTAGCGGGTTTGACCTGGCTAATCAGTTAAACACCCGATTGTCGAAAACAATTAAATTCATTTTTTTTAAAATTTCTTTTCCCTATAAGAGGCACCCAGTGTGCACTCTCGCTCCGTCATTGGTGTGCTCCGGAGGTGGTGCTTGGTGGTGAGGAAGACCCCGACGGAAATTTGAAAGTTAGATATTTGGTACTTTTATTAGATAGTTTATTATCTAATTGGTACTTTTAAGATTGTATAGTTAAGATTTAGTATGGTTATTCAAAACTTATTTACTATAAATAAGGTTTTGTTATCGATTTATCTCAAAATTTTTTTCGTTTTGTTGTTGTAGAACTAAAGGTCAGTACCGGCTTTAGCTATAAATTTATAACTTTTTTTTGAAGAAAAAAAAAAGAAAAAAAATCTAAAAGCTATCTTCAATTGTTGTGCTTCATTAAGAAGGTTCGTGCGGTAGCAATTATCGAATTTTTTTTTTGAATAAAGATTCAAAAGCATACGACGTTTCTTCGAATATCTATATCTATGCTTGAATAGCAATTGTCTATTGAATTCTCAATCCATTGGAATAGTCATTTAAATACATACGACTGTTCCTATTTTCTTTGTATTTTATTAAAATGAATTTTTTTCCCCTCATTCGATTGACTTGTCTACTATCAACATGGCAGTAAGGCGCAGCTTGGACGGTCCCAAGAAAACCAACTTGTGTGGGGAATTTGTTCCCTTTTTTAGTCCTCTCGTTGTTCGTGGTGGAACACCTCGACGTCTGTTTTGTAGTGGCGACATTGTCATGCAGCACTCTATTTTTGCGGCACCGGCCATAAAAATATACGCTAATAAATTTGTTAGAAATAACATACGAAATGCATACATTCGGTGATGGCAAACCGTTTGTCACCAAATATTCCAATGCAGGAACTATACCGCAATATCATGCGATGTTCACATGCTGCAGATTCTTCTTTGCAAATCGTTAGTTAGCATGAATTCCAGTGTGGGAAATTTGCCGCAAAAACATGCGATTTATTGTTCAGCTAGCATATATGATGCCACAGGCTCGGTTCAACCAGCAACAGGTTGCCGAGAAAAGAAAAAGGCGACCGAATTGGCAGTCGATAAATAAACCCCAACGAGTTCGGTTGAACAAACCTAGCCACCTACCCAGTGTGGAGTTTTCGGGTTTTTATATAGATTCTTCATCGACGCCATTTTTATTTGGTGCTTAGTTAGTTAAATCGATTTCAAAAGGTTTTTTTTCCTCCTATTATGGTGCATGGTTATTAAATAACCTGCCAGCAAATTGCCTCGGAAAGTAATAATCTAAATGTTAAAAAAAAATCGCGAGTTTGGAAGTCCAAGCACAACTCGTATTCAATATGGAGTCGATAACTTTCCACCACCGGCTTCGGTCCATACCATTCTCTGCTGAAAAGGTAAACTATCTTAAGTCGACTCAAGAGAATTTCTTACATTTGATTGCGTGGTGTTCACAATTTTAATACGCGTAGTTGGCTCTAATCCTCGTGTTTGTATCGAACTTGTATCCCGATTTATTGAACAGAGTTTTTCATCTTAAGTCCAAAAAATTTCATGTGAGCATTTGCGTAAATATCTTAAGTCCACATAGGATGATTTAGCTAATAAACCTAATCACCTAAAAAAGTGCACTAAGTAAGTTAAGATGTTTTTGATCCAACAATAGTTGGCATTACCTGAAAGGGCAAAACATCTTATGTCGATATAAGAGAGTTTGCTCCGTGTAATTTACTACAAATTATGTTCCTAAGTTGACTTAAGATGAAACGCAAGTGAAATGCTTGTTAGATGTGTAAAAAGGTAAATAATCTTAAGTCTACTTAGGATGATATACAAATTTCAAAATAAGAAATTATTAGATTTATGTCGACATAAGATGTTATGCCAGGTGCATCAGTCAATCGATTTCCAAATAAATTCGAGTTAAGATATTATTTCACTACAGTGCAGACGATAGTTAGAGTTGTTCCTATATTTCTATAATGTTTAAAAAGTGTTTGTGAGACCAGAGCAAAGTGGCAAATTTTTCGTTGTGGAGAACAGTTATTTATTTTTACGCGTAGCGCTTGGCGAATTGTCAAGTCTGTTGTCTGTAAGGAACATTTTTTAACAAAGACTATATTATATTGATTTCAGTACAGTGCAGACGATAGTCAGAGCTGTTTCGATATTATTATAGTTCTTAAAAGAGTTTTTGTGATACCAGTGTCTAATTCTGCGTTTATTTTTAGTGCATCAAATTTGAATCTGGTAAGGAATATTTTTTTACAATAGTGTTTGTAAGTTCATACATATTGATTGTAAAGTTAGTTTGTCTTATTAAAATATTTTTATTTTATTATTATATATGTTAATATGTTTGGTACGAATAATAAATATTCCCGTGCAGCAGCCATTTTTCGCTAGTGAATGTTAAAAAACCAGAGGAAAAGGGAAAAAACAACTGCATCATTGAAAACATAAATCAAGCAGAAGTTTCAAAAACGTCCTCAACTCATGGACTGGAATTTTCAACGATGATAAATAGGAGATCCAAACTACAGTCCATCTTCTACCGAAAGTTCCTCTGAAAATGAAGAGAATGTTGCTTCAAGCTTCTTTTTGATGGACCAGGAGATTGAAATCATACTAATTTTAATGCGCACTGGGCACTTGGAAGCCATATGATAAGAGCTCAATATTTAAGTGGGTTAATAGGATTAATACCTTAAAAGTACGAGTGCTTGCAAAAAAAAAAGAAAATAATAATCGAAACAGGACCCATTCAAAAATTGACTTTTTGGAAAGTCAGTGAAAAATAACGAACGTTTGTCAGAAATGTTTATTAAATACCTTTTCTGAAACAGAACAAATTATAAAAACAATCCTTAGAAAAAAAAAAGGATTTGATTCAGGTGTCATATCAACTAATGAAAAGAGTTATATATATCCTGAAAACAAAATTCCGGAAGGGAAACAAAATGAAGTCCGTGAACACATCAATAGCTTTCATTTATACGAAAGTCACTATACTCTGTGCCTGATGCTCATCGCAAAAAAACATAGCAAGCGACTTAAGCGTAAAAAATTCATAAACTATACTCTAAATCTCATATCATCGGAGTTACCGGAAAGCCAGTTTGCTTGATGTGGCACGAAAGTATTGCTAATCGTGGAGGAAACGAAATCGCGTCTTGTCTTATGAAATATTTGAAAAGTATTCGAAACAATTGCAAGCAACTAACCCTGTACAGCAATTCGTGTGCTGAACAAAACAAGAAAACGTTTGTTTTAACAATGTTCATTACATTCTATATAGCGGGCCAATTAATATAAATTCGGCAAGAAAGAAAGATCTGGTGGACATGCTGGATCTTATAAATCAAAATTATAATCATTTTTATTTAAATTTACCAACGGAAGATGAACCATATAAACCCCCATTCAAGCGACGAGTCTGATGAAAATTTATATGTATTATAAATAATAAAGTGTAATGCATGTAATTGAATTAAAACTAATTATTTTTATTTTGTATGTTTGTATTAATGTTTAATTAAAAAAAAAAAAAAAATAACGTTTAAAAGTTAAAATACAAAACATCTTATGTCTTATGAAACAAAGCATTGACATTTGCACTTCATCTTAAGTCGAGTTAAAAACTAAATCGAAACTCTAAAAAATTTGTTAAAGTATCTTATCTCAACTTAAGATCTTTTAAAGTACAAACATACGAAAGGTAAATCATCCTAAATTTAATTATTTCTTATAACTCTATAATTAATCAAAATACAGTTTTGAAATGTGGCTTGGATAAAAGAAGATAACATTTCGCTTCTAGAAGGTATTCATATCCAAGTTAATAGTTGAAGGGTTTTTTAAGATTAAATTTTTTTCAGTTTTTTCGCTCTCCTGAAAAACTAAGAAAACAGACTTAAGATAGTTTACCTTTTCAGCAGAGCATTATTAGTTGTGCAGTTCGGTATTCGGCATTCAAATAAAATGGCCGCCTGTTTTAGTAAAATTTAAAAATCATTGAAAATCGTTTCATGCTATTCAGCAATTAACCGGACTCCAAATTAAAATCCATGTGTTGCATAATTTCGAAATTTTTTCTAACAATTCCCAAAATTACGGAAGATTTAATTTGAACTGTGTATAAAAAATTCAAGAATTCCAAAAGTTCATGAAACAAATAGAACATCAATAGGTATAAGAACAGTGCGCGCCTAAAAAGGACGGCCACTATTTCTTTTGTATCATTATTAAATTCGACTATAAATTTTTTTTTAGTATGAAAATAGTTCGGCTCAGTGTACGTCGATAAATTAAGTCCACTTGTGCGTACAATTAGTCGGAAATACCAAAATTGTTACTCAATCGAAAAAGACCGAATAGTGTACATTACCTTCGTGAAGCGCTTAAACAGCCATGTGCATAAAAAGAAAAATGGCCACACCATATAAAAATGGTGAGACAATTTCCGGTGCCAACCCACAGTACAGTACAGGTTGGCGTCAGCAGTTGATTCGGCTTGACTCGTATTCAATCAAGGCAGTCGATAATTTTTCACCACCGGCTTCGGTCGATATCTTCATTGGTTGTGCAGTTCGGTACTCGGCATTCATTAAAAATGGCCGCCTGTGTTAGAAAAATTTAACATCATTAAAAAAATCGTTTCATACTATTCGGCAATTAACCGGACTCCAAATTAAAATCCACGTGTTACCAAAACATCATTAACATCATTAAAAAATCGTTGCATACTATTCGGCAATTAACCGGACTCCAAATTGAAATCCACGTGTTACCAAAAAAATTTCGATTTAATATGAAAATTTGTTACAGAATCTTCGTCGTCGTCAGCGCTGTCGAGGAGGAGGATTACAAAGGAAAAAATGTAAATACTTAATTGTTTCCTCCCTCTCACTCGTTTGGTTTTTTTGATTGTTGGTAAATTTTAAGCTCGCCGGTATTTAAAGCAAAACCTTCTCTATAGAAAGCCCAACTGTTCCGATCGTACACAGATATGTGCTTAGATTGAGACCAAACGTATTTGTATTAGTAATCAACTAAAGAGCAAAATCCATATAAAATTTTTCTGTTTCCCACTACCACAACTTACGTTTCTCGCTCTTTGCGACTACTTATTTTTTGTACACTGTATTCACATCCCACAAACACACATGCGTTTGGTGTTGCTTTACAGCATTAGTATTCGAAGAGTTGGGCTTTCTATAGAGAAGGTTTTGATTTAAAGAAGAGCCGCACCCATACTTAGTTTTTCTTATATTCTTGTTCACACTATTTGGTGGTTATATAATAATAATAATATTTGGCGCGACAGACCACTGCGGTCCAAGGCCTAACTTCTCGCGACCATTTGTGCTGCACATGTTAATTTTTTAGACACAAATGGAAGGGACCTACAATTTAAGGCCGGATCCGAACGGCGAATTGAGAAGCTTTCCTTTGTGGTGGCAATGGCGGACAATGGCCGACCATGCACCACTATACTATTTCTTAATGAGGCCACTTTACGCAATTTAGAAAAACACTTCCATTTACTACAAATGAATCGGATTTATTTGTTAAGATAATTAAACATTTCAAAAGATGATTAAACAAATTAAGTTGAGTATTATTTAATTTTAAAGGAAATTAACAAAATGAATAAATGGTACTCGATTAATAAAAATTACGACTTCTTGTCGGGCGGAGAAATGCGAAGCGAGTGAAGTTGGGTATTCCTTTTCTCCCTTTTACATTTTCGATAAAGAAATACGATTCGAAATCGTTACGGTCGAAACACAATTGAAACATCAGGAATCATGACGTTCTCATTCTCGTTCGCTGCGTGACATACCATTAAATGACAATATATAAATTTTGGCTTTTTGCTTTTTACGTTGATTGACCGCCACACCGTGACAAGGTATTAATTACTCTCGGAACGTTTGTCACCCATTCGCAAGAGGTGGGACACCTTGAAAAATACTTTTGGTGTTGCTGGGATTCGAACCTGAACCTCCTGCGCAGCAGCCATGTGCACTACCACTGAGCCACGGCGCCCACGGTTATAAATAAACCACCTAAATTAAGAAAAAAAAACATTAAAAACTTTTTTAACACCCATACTTACTTGTTATTTCTAGTTCACACTACTTGTTGGTTATAATTAAACCACCTAAATTTAGAAAAAAAAACATTAAAAACTTTTATAACGCCTATACTTACTTTTTATTCTGGTTTACACTACTTGGTGGTTATAATTAACCCACCTATATTTAGAAAAAAAGAAGCATTAAAAACTTTTATAACACCCATTCTTACTTTTTATTCTTGTTCAAACTACTTCTTGGTTATGACTAAACCACCTATATTTAGAAAACAAAACCTTAAAACATTTAATAAAACCCATACTTATTTTTTTTATACTATTTATTTATTATCATTAAGCCACCCACCTATACTTAGAAAAAAAGGGACAAAAACATTAACACTTTTATACAACCCATACAATTTTTTTTTTCTTATTTATGCTAGTAATAGTTTTGATTAAACAATCTGTACCGAGAATTTCCTCAATTCAACCAATTCGATATAAATAAAATAAAAATAAAAAGAGAGAGAACATTTTTCCGATCTAAATAACATGTGTCTTTGCCTTTCATTGGAGAACGTTTCACGTAGGTACGTTTCGCTGGTGCCCGGATAAGAGGTCTTAAAGCGATTCTTCCGTCGAGGGCTTTCAATATTCCTCCTGTGACCCTCAGGGCGAGCTAATGCCGATGATGAGGCATGCGCTCTCTGCTTTCTCTAGTTTCCTCTGAACCCCTACGACTTCACCAATCCTTGCACGTATTATTTTTTTTATGATTTATTTTCATCCTATTGGGGGGCGCAAGATCCCACCCATTTCGGCGAGCTAATCTTGGAGCATTCGCATGACGTGCACCCCGCACATTTCCATTTACTACAAATAACACCAACGTTGATGATAAACGACAAGAACAACCATTTACCATTACAACAGGGCAGACGTAAACTTATCATTAACGTATTTAAGAAATATTTTCGAAACGTTAGATGAGGTTATAATATCCGCAATGAAAAAAGAAGGGAATTCCCCATTGACATACCAAAGATTTGTTTATATACATATCGCCATATACAAAATAGCAAACGTAACATTTCAATTAAAAGATTTCTTGTAATGACAGTGTAAAATATACATATTCTGTTCTACTGTTCATATCGACATGGTTGATGAGCCAAAATATATCAATCGATCGTCTAAAGGCCGCATAGTTAGCAAACACGCAGTACCATCAAACACCATACAGCAACACCACTAATTCCGAGCCAACAGTATGAAAAATAAAAAACAACCAATAAAAATTTTGGCTCTTGGGCAACTTCCAAATTTTTACAAAAAGCGTTGTCCATAGGATTAAACATTTGTGCATAAACTTGAAGAAAATAGGGTGCATTTTTTTAAATTTTAATGGGGCCTTCCGACACCGGGGAGAAATCACGCCGAATACTTACAAAAAGTGTTGTCCGTCGGAGATACACTTGCGTATAAAATTGAAGAAAATTTGAAGGGTAGTTTTTACTTTCTTTTACATAGTAAAAAGAAGTATAGTAATCATGAAAATTTTCGAACTCGGGATTTTTGCAGATGTACCCATTACCGTATCTCTTGAGTCTGAAATAATAAAAAAATAAAAAAAATTCTTTGTCTGTCTGTGTCCACTCTACTATCCAGAGGGCTGAACTTATCGGGATGAAAATTCATATTTACGCTTTTTACATAAATTGTGAGAGAGCCAGATAATTTTGACGGAAATCTGACAGCGGGAAGTGACAGTTTACTTAGACAGTTTTTCAAATTTTTGAAAATAACTCAAAAAGTATAGAACTTCGGAGAAATCTGTTAAGTGCAAGAGAAATTTAAACAAAAATAAATAAAAATTAAAAAAAAATAAAAAATAAATAAAAAATTCGAAAAAAATTTAATATACATTTACTGAAGATTCCGGTTCCTTCCGTAAAAGAAAGTCATGTTGTGCCCACACCTCCATTTTTTATAAAATATCTGCTGGCTTTTTTACAAAAAGTTATGTCCGTCGGAGATACACTTGCGTATAAAATTTTAAGACAATCGGCTACTTTTTTTACAAAATATTTATGGGTGCCGCCCGACTAGAGGGCCCGATTACTTCCAAATTTTTACAAGTTTTGTCAATCGGAGATACACATGCGTATAAAATTTTAAGAAAATTCGGAACATTTTGTAAAATATTTGTATGGGAGCCCCCCGACCACGAAGCCCAAGGGGACAAAATACTTTTTGTTTTGGTACAATATTTTCTTTACACGTTTAAAATTTGGTTAAAAAGGGCCTAAAAGAAGCTGAAACAAATCTAGTCCAATATTCACTGCATAAACGCAGGTGTTCCCCAAGGCTCTGTTTTGTCTCCGACACTCTATTTCATTTTCATTAACGATCTCCTATTCGCTACTTCTAATCTAATCCATTCTTTCGCTAACGACAGCAATCTTAGCTTTTCATATGATTTCACGCTTTCTGCAGCCCCCCCCCCCTCTACATCGCAAGGGAACTTAAATAACAACGTATGTTAAAATTCTGACCTTGACAGCAAAACAAGGTGGGGACTACGTAATAGAGTTGAATTGAGCGCTTCTAAAACCCAATGCTCTCTTCTGTCGTCCAAGCGTAATATAAACCGCCAACCTTTATCCATGAACATGCATCTAGTGATGAGCAAACGCAACCATTTCGTTTGTCGACCCTGAAAATACCATTCCGAATTTCATACAAATCGGTAGAGAAATGACTTAGTTCCCAAAATGTAAAAATGTAACACAATAATGTGACCAATACTTAAAATCGCAAAACAAAATAATTTTGGTTTATTATTATTTTATTTCAAATAGCTCTTCACAAATTCACAAAACGATTACAAACAAATTTATTGAAAATGGGACAGGACAACGTTTGTCGGGTCAGCTATTATGACTATATTAATGGATGTATGTATTTTTGTTCTAGCATAACTGTGGAACTTGGGGATCTGCATTGCGATTGATCGGGAAACTACTGACTGCTCAAAACTTGGTTTGGGCCAGTAGCGTAACAATCAAGTTCGTGATGTAGTGCTTGCTCTACCTCCTCGTGGTGGTCCCTGGGCAACTATGTGATAAATCCTTATACATGTAGGCTAAAACTGCAAGTGCGAACGGTCTAGCGTTTCTAGTCTAGGTAACGTGGGCTAGCACCCTGCGGTACCGAAAAATACCCGCTACTGAAACTGACACAACGCCTCGGATAAGTAATGATCGAATAATGACGACTTTTGGCTATTGTACCCGGACTAAGATTGGTTTCTGGAATGTGAGGACGCTCCTTGACTCTGGGAGTGAAGGACCTCATAATGCCAGATTTCTTCAACTGGAACGTGAGTTTCTTCGATATAATTTGGACATACTGGGAGTGAGTGAAGTAAGATGGTTCGACGCGGGAGAGTACCAATCCCCAACGTGTAACACTGTGCTACTCTACTCTGGCAAACCCTCCGGCAGTACCCGTGAATCTGGAGTGGGTCTGCTGCTAACGCCAACAGCACGTAGAGGCCTAATTTCCTGGCACCCGCATAGTGATAGGATCATATCGGCCAGATTTCGGACTAGAGTACGGCGCGTCACGATCATACAGTGCTACGCCCCAAAGAATCCCTCGACTGAGGATGAAAAGGACAACTTCTACAATCAACTAAACGCTGTATTCAACGCAACGCCGAACGGAGATATCGTCATCGTGATGGGGGATTTGAATGCCAAGGTTGGCAACGACAATGAAGGACTCAAGCATGTGATTGGGAAGCACGGCCTCGGCGAACGAAATGACAATGGTGAAAGATTTGTTGATTTCTGCAACACCAACAACCTTGTTATAGGAGGCACCATGTTTGAGCATAAGACTTGCCACAAGGTCAGCTGGGTGTCAACTGACAGGCAATCATCATCCAACCAAATCGACCATGTGGCGATCAGCAGACGTTTTAGGAGCTGTCTGTTAGACGTCCGAAACAGACGAGGAGCCGACATGGGTATGGTACGTGATTATCACCTTATGGTAGCTACTGTCCAGTTACGTACTGCATCAGTTCATAGAATCCGCAATATCATCCGAATGCCTAGGTATAACATCGACCGGCTAAAGATCCTCTCACTACGCCAGCAATTAAGGGATCATTTATCGGAAGGAGTGGAAGCAATCAGCAGCTCACTGCCGACAACCATCCAGGAGCATTGGAAGGCTGTGAAAAATGTTTTCACATCTGGAGCGGAAAGTATTGTTGGTAGAAGCCAGGCAAGGCACAGCACGTGGCTTACCGAAGATACCTGGAGGCGGATTGAAGAACGTAAGCTACTTAAAGCTCGTATTGTAGATATCCCAGCAGCAGCGAGGAGCGAGCTAGAGTCCATGTATCGAAGAAAAATGAGAGAAGTGCAGCGTAGTGTAAGACGTGACAAGCGTAACTATATTAACAACCTGGCCTCAGAAGCAGAGGAAGCAGCGAGCCGGTGCGATAGCAGAACCGTTTACAGAATCACCAAAGAGCTGACGGGTGGTCACCGCTCTAGCCAACATCCGGTGAAAGGCCTAGATGGTACCGTACTCGTTTCAGATGAGGATCAGCTCAAGCGATGGAAGGAGCATTTCTCTACGGTCCTTAACCGTGTATTTGCTAACGATATGAACCTAAATCAAACGGAAATGCCGGAAGTAACAATTTCCCGAATTCGCACCTCAACTCCCAGTAAAGACGAGATCGCTACCGCGATTAACGCACTAAAGAACAACAAGTCGGTAGGACTAGATGGTATACCCGCAGAGCTTCTGCGTGCAGCTCCAACAACATCAGCAGAGCTTTTATATCCTCTTGTAGAGAGAGCTTGGGAGGTAGAAAGTTTCCCCGAAGAGTGGAAGAAGGGAATGATTGTCAAGCTCCCTAAAAAAGGTAGTCTTATGGAGTGCGAAAACTGGAGAGGCATTTGCGTTCTCCCTGCAGTTGCAAAAGTAATAGCCAAAGTAGTACTTGAACGTATTAAGGAACATCTGGAAGATACACTCGATGCCGAACAAGCAGGTTTCCGCACTGGATCCTCCTGTGTAGACCACATAAACACCCTGCGGATCATTATTGAACAGTGCGTTGAATTCCGGTCACCACTGCACCTGCTGTTCATCGATTTTGAGAAGGCGTTTGACAGTGTCAACAGACAGTTTATCTGGCTCGCCTTGCGCAGGAGAGGTATACCCGATAATCTAATAGCTATTATTAAAGCAACCTATGATGGCTCTAAATGTCATGTGCTGCATAGAGGAAAGCTGTCAGAGGAATTCGAGATCCTAAGTGGGGTACGACAAGGTTGCATTCTATCGCCGATACTTTTTTTGTTGGTGATTAGCGATGTACTTCGCGCAGCTTTATCTACTGGAAACGGAGGAATTCGTTGGACTCTTACATCTCAACTCAAACATCTGGATTACGCTGACGACGTTTGTTTACTCTCACATAGAATTATGGAGCTGCATCAAATGACAACAAATGTGGAGAGGGAGGCAAATGTTGCGGGTTTGAAGATTAATACTGCCAAAACCAAAATCATCAACCTCGGCACTAACTCAGTTACTCATGTTAACATTGCTGGACAGCCGGTAGAGAGAGTAGAGAGTTTCCAATATCTTGGGAGTATTGTCTCGACCGAAGGTGGAACCGAACAGGACATTGCCAACCGAATCGGCAAAGCAAAATCGGTGTTTGGAATGATGTCCATTATATGGCGAAGCAATGCGATCAGCTTAAACACCAAGCTGCGACTGTTCCGCTCAAATGTTGAATCTGTGCTGTTGTATGGGTGCAGCACTTGGAAGGTGACCGCTACTATCACAAAAAGATTACAAACATTTGTAAATAGGTGCCTACGGAACATCTTAAGGGTTTTCTGGCCTAACCGTATCTCTAACGAAAATCTTTACCAGAGAACGGGTCAGGAACCAATAGGCACAACCATCCAACGACGGAAGTGGCAGTGGATTGGTCATACACTCCGAAAAGGCGACAGTTCCATAGCAAACTACGCAATGCAATGGAACCCGTTATCTCAGGAGGGTAGAAGAACGGGTCGTCCGAGAAATACATGGCGCAGAACAGTTGAGGAGGAGGAACGGCAATTGGGGAAGAATTGGAGAGAGCTGAAGCTCATTGCCAGGAACCGCACGCGATGGCGCGTAGGCGTAGTAGAGGCCCTAGGACCCATAAGGGGATACAGGACATAAAGAAGAAAGAAGATAACTGTGGAACGCCTTGATCATTTTTAACTAAACTTGATATTAGTGTATTACTAAAATACACTACACTGCGACACGTGTGGTGTCCTATTAAAGAATTTACATGAAAATTTTTAATTTTTATGGGTTATTTTTGTTATAAATATACTACAACCATAGAAGCAACAACCTACATGTGCTGAAAATCGATAAGTTCTAAAGCAACAAAAAATCTTTATAGTTAACAACTGTGCATGTCGGTAGCCAAAATGTTACTTTAAGCATTGATCATTTCTTTATTATTTAAATTTGCGGAATCAGACTTAGAAATGATGCTGTAGTTTTTATGTTAACACTAGTGATGTTGCAAATCTAGCAGTGTAAAAAAAAACAAAGAATTAATTTGAACAACATTTAACTGATATACTTTTTTTAACAGAGTAGAAAAATCCAATTTTACTAGTTCGCTTTGATGACTCGGAAAAAACAGGAAGAAAATTTTACACGAGCGAGTTTTTATATATAACATGATTACAAATGTCAAACATGATTGAAAAAGTTTCGAACTCGAACAGCAATAGGAATAGGAACAGTGCGCGCCGAAAAAGGATGGCCACTATTTTTTCATTAATATTCGACTATAAAATTTTATTAATATGAAAATAGTTCGGCACAGTGTACGTCGATAAATTATGTCTACTTGTGCGTGCAATTATTCGGAAATACCAAAATTGTTACTCAATCGGAAAAAACTGAAGGGTATACATTACCTTCGTGAAGCTCTTAAGCATCCATGTGCATAAAAAGAAAGATGGCCACACCATGTAAAAAAAGTGAGACAATTTCCGGTGCCAACCCACAGTACAGTACCTGTTGGCGTCAGCAGTTGATTCGGCTTAACTCGCATTCAATCTGGACAGTCGATAGCCTTCTATCACCGGATTCGGTTAATACCAGTATTCAGGAGGGAAATATAGGAAAGAATGAGGGCTTTAATTCCACCCCACCGAGAACCCATCATCCCTGGAAAAAAGTTGCCCATAACGCTAGTTCGTGTGCGTCACTAATGGTTTTAGCATATCATTCCTCCTATTTGATTAGTTAATTATCTTGTATCCAGTAAATTTCTTGATGTACCTAGAAACATAGGATAAGTAAAAATTGCGAACCGATTCAGAACAATTTTTTTTAGGGACGTTTTTTTTGTGGTTGCGGTTTTATTTACTATTTTCTCTTTTTTTGGTTCGGGTATTTACCAAAAAAATTTCGAATTAATATGAAAATTTGTTACAGAATCTTCGTCGTCGTCAGCGCTGTCGAGGAGGAGGATTAGCAAATGAAAAAATGTAAGTACATACTTAATTGTTTTCTCTCTCTCACTCGTTTGGTTTTTTTGATTGTTGGTAAATTTTAAGCTCGCCGGTAATTAAAGAAGAGCCGCACCCATACTTAATTTTTCATATATTCTTGTTCACACTATTTGGTGGTTATAATTAAACCACCTAAATTTTGAAAAAAAAAACATTAAAAACTTTAATAACACCCATACTTATGGTTTCTAGTTCACACTACTTGTTGGTTATAATTAAACCACCTAAATTTAAAAAAAAAACATTAAAAACTTTTATAACACCAATACTTACTTGTTATTTCTAGTTCACACTAATTGTTGGTTATAATTAAACCACCTAAATTTAGAAAAAAAAACATTAAAAACTTTTATAACGCCTATACTTACTTTTTATTCTGGTTTACACTACTTGGTGGTTATAATTAACCCACCTATATTTAGAAAAAAAAGAAGCATTAAAAACTTTTATAACACCCATACTTACTTTTTATTCTTGTTCACACTACTTCTTGGTTATGATTAAACCATCTATATTTAGAAAACAAAACATTAAAACATTTAATAAAACCCATACTTATTTTTTTTATACTATTTAATTATTATCATTAAGCCACCTATACTTAGAAAAAAAAAGGGACAAAAACATTAACACTTTTATACAACCCATACTAATTTTTTTTTCTTATTTAAGCTAGTTAATAGTTTTGATTAAACAATCTATACCGAGAATTTCCTCAATTCAACCAATTCGATATAAATAAAAAAATAAAAAAAAGAGAGAGAACATTTTTCCGATCTAAATAACATGTGTCTTTGCCTTTCATTGGAGAACGTTTCACGTAGGTACGTCTCGCTGGTGCCCGGATAAGACATAATGAAGTCTTAAAGCGATTCTTCCGTCGAGGGCTTCCAATATTCCTCCTGTGACTCTCAGGGCGAGCTAATGCCGATGATGAGGCATGCTTTCTCTGCTTTCTCTAGTTTCCTCTGAACCCCTACGACTTCACCAATCCGTGCACGTATTATTTTTTTATGATTTATTTTCAGCTTATGGGGGGGCGCAAGATCCCACCCATTTCGGCGAGCTAATCTTGGAGCATTCGCATGACGTGCACCCCGCACCTCTCCATTTGCTACAAATAACACCAACGTTGATGATAAACGACAACAACAACCATTTACCATTACAAAAGGGCAGCCGTAAACTTATCATTAACCTATTTAAGAAATATTTTCGAAACGTTAGATGAGGTTATAATATCCGCAATGAAAAAAGAAGGGAATTCCCCATTGACATATCAAAGATTTGCTTATATACTTCTCGCCATATACAAAATAGCAAACGTAACATTTCACTTAAAAGATTTCTTTTAATGACAGTGTAAAATATACATATTCTGTTCCACTGTTCATATCGACATGGTTGATGAGCCAAAATATATCAATCGATCGTCTAAAGACCGCATAGTTAGCAAACACACAGTACCATCAAACACCATACAGCAACATCACTAATTCCGAGCCAACAGTATGAAAAATAAAAAAACAACCAATAAAAATTTTGGCTCTTAGGCAACTTCCAAAATTTTACAAAAAGCGTTGTCCATATTATTAAACATTTGTGCATAAACTTGAAGAAAATAGGGTGCATTTTTTTAAATTTTAATGGGGCCTTCCGACACCGGGGAGAAATCACGCCGAATACTTACAAAAAGTGTTGTCCGTCGGAGATACACTTGCGTATAAAATTGAAGAAAATTTGAAGGGTAGTTTTTACTTTCTTTTACATAGTAAAAAGAAGTATAGTAATCATGAAAATTTTCGAACTCAGGATTTTTGCAGATGTACCCATTACCGTATCTCTTGAGTCTGAAATAATAAAAAAATAAAAAAAATTCTTTGTCTGTCTGTGTCCACTCTACTATCCAGAGGGCTGAACTTATCGGGATGAAAATTCATATTTACGCTTTTTACATAAATTGTGAGAGAGCCAGATAATTTGACGGAAATCTGACAGCGGGAAGTGACAGTTTACTTAGACAGTTTTTCAAATTTTTGAAAATAACTCAAAAAGTATAGAACTTAGGAGAAATCTGTTAAGTGCAAGAGAAATTTAAACAAAAATAAATAAAAATTAAAAAAAAATAAAAAATAAATAAAAAATTCGAAAAAAATTTAATATACATTTACTGAAGATTCCGGTCCCTTCCGTAAAAGAAAGTCATGTTGTGCCCACACCTCCATTTTTTATAAAATATCTGTTGGCTTTTTTACAAAAAGTTATGTCCGTCGGAGATACACTTGCGTATAAAATTTTAAGACAATCGGCTACTTTTTTTACAAAATATTTATGGGTGCCGCCCGACTAGAGGGCCCGATTACTTCCAAATTTTTACAAGTTTTGTCAATCGGAGATACACATGCGTATAAAATTTTAAGAAAATTCGGAACATTTTGTAAAATATTTGTATGGGAGCCCCCCGACCACGAAGCCCAAGGGGACAAAATACTTTTTGTTTTGGTACAATATTTTCTTTACACGTTTGAAATTTGGTTAAAAAGGGCCTAAAAGAAGCTGAAACAAATCTAGTCCAATATTCACTGCATAAACGCAGGTGTTCCCCAAGGCTCTGTTTTGTCTCCGACACTTTATTTCATTTTCATTAACGATCTCCTATTCGCTACTTCTAATCTAATCAATTCTTTCGCTAACGACAGCAATCTTAGCTTTTCATATGATCTTACGCTTTCTGCAGCCCCCCCCTCTACATCGCAAGGGAACTTAAATAACAACGTATGTTAAAATTCTGACCTTGACAGCAAAACAAGGTGGGGACTACGTAATAGAGTTGAATTGAGCGCTTCTAAAACCCAATGCTCTCTTCTGTCGTCCAAGCGTAATATAAACCACCAACCTTTATCCATGAAGATGCATCTAGTGATGAGCAAACGCAACCATTTCGTTTGTCGACCCTGAAAATACCATTCCGAATTTCATACAAATCGGTAGAGAAATGACTTAGTTCCCAAAATGTAAAAATGTAACACAATAATGTGACCAATACTTAAAATCGCAAAACAAAATTATTTTGGATTATTATTATTTTATTTCAAATAGCTCTTCACAAATTCACAAAACGATTACAAACAAACTTATTGAAAATGGGACAGGACAACGTTTGTCGGGTCAGCTATTATGACTATATTAATGGATGTATGTATTTTTGTTCTAGCATAACTGTGGAACTTGGGGATCTGAATTGCGATTGATCGGGAAACTACTGACTGCTCAAAACTTGGTTTGGGCCAGTAGCGTAACAATCAAGTTCGTGATGTAGTGCTTGCTCTACCTCCTCGTGGTGGTCCCTGGGCAACTATGTGTATAAATCCTTATACATGTAGGCTAAAACTGCAAGTGCGAACGGTCTAGCGTTTCTAGTCTAGGTAACGTGGGCTAGCACCCTGCGGTACCGAAAAATACCCGCTACTGAAACTGACACAACGCCTCGGATAAGTAATGATCGAATAATGACGACTTTTGGCTATTGTACCCGGACTAAGATTGGTTTCTGGAATGTGAGGACGCTCCTTGACTCTGGGAGTGAAGGACCTCATAATGCCAGATTTCTTCAACTGGAACGTGAGTTTCTTCGATATAATTTGGACATACTGGGAGTGAGTGAAGTAAGATGGTTCGACGCGGGAGAGTACCAATCCCCAACGTGTAACACTGTGCTACTCTACTCTGGCAAACCCTCCGGCAGTACCCGTGAATCTGGAGTGGGTCTGCTGCTAACGCCAACAGCACGTAGAGGCCTAATTTCCTGGCACCCGCATAGTGATAGGATCATATCGGCCAGATTTCGGACTAGAGTACGGCGCGTCACGATCATACAGTGCTACGCCCCAACGAATCCCTCGACTGAGGATGAAAAGGACAACTTCTACAATCAACTAAACGCTGTATTCAACGCAACGCCGAACGGAGATATCGTCATCGTGATGGG
This sequence comes from Nephrocerus scutellatus, assembly GCA_947095585.1. Lineage (NCBI taxonomy): Eukaryota > Metazoa > Arthropoda > Insecta > Diptera > Pipunculidae > Nephrocerus > Nephrocerus scutellatus. The sequence continues at coordinate 45,007,719 of OX352762.1, forward strand.
GGATTTGAATGCCAAGGTTGGCAACGACAATGAAGGACTCAAGCATGTGATTGGGCACATTGAGCACGGCCTCGGCGAACGAAATGACAATGGTGAAAGATTTGTTGATTTCTGCAACACCAACAACCTTGTTATAGGAGGCACCATGTTTGAGCATAAGACTTGCCACAAGGTCAGCTGGGTGTCAACTGACAGGCAATCATCATCCAACCAAATCGACCATGTGGCGATCAGCAGACGTTTTAGGAGCTGTCTGTTAGACGTCCGAAACAGACGAGGAGCCGACATGGGTATGGTACGTGATCATCACCTTATGGTAGCTACTGTCCAGTTACGTACTGCATCAGTTCATAGAATCCGCAATATCATCCGAATGCCTAGGTATAACATCGACCGGCTAAAGATCCTCTCAGTACGCCAGCAATTAAGGGATCATTTATCGGAAGGAGTGGAAGCAATCAGCAGCTCACTGCCGACAACCATCCAGGAGCATTGGAAGGCTGTGAAAAATGTTTTCACATCTGGAGCGGAAAGTATTGTTGGTAGAAGCCAGGCAAGGCACAGCACGTGGCTTACCGAAGATACCTGGATGCGGATTGAAGAACGTAAGCTACTTAAAGCTCGTATTGTAGATATCCCAGCAGCAGCGAGGAGCGAGCTAGAGTCCATGTATCGAAGAAAAATGAGAGAAGTGCAGCGTAGTGTAAGACGTGACAAGCGTAACTATATTAACAACCTGGCCTCAGAAGCAGAGGAAGCAGCGAGCCGGTGCGATAGCAGAACCGTTTACAGAATCACCAAAGAGCTGACGGGTGGTCACCGCTCTAGCCAACATCCGGTGAAAGGCCTAGATGGTACCGTACTCGTTTCAGATGAGGATCAGCTCAAGCGATGGAAGGAGCATTTCTCTACGGTCCTTAACCGTGTATTTGCTAACGATATGAACCTAAATCAAACGGAAATGCCGGAAGTAACAATTTTCCGAATTCGCACCTCAACTCCCAGTAAAGACGAGATCGCTACCGCGATTAACGCACTAAAGAACAACAAGTCGGTAGGACTAGATGGTATACCCGCAGAGCTTCTGCGTGCAGCTCCAACGACATCAGCAGAGCTTTTATATCCTCTTGTAGAGAGAGCTTGGGAGGTAGAAAGTTTCCCCGAAGAGTGGAAGAAGGGAATGATTGTCAAGCTCCCTAAAAAAGGTAGTCTTATGGAGTGCGAAAACTGGAGAGGCATTTGCGTTCTCCCTGCAGTTGCAAAAGTAATAGCCAAAGTAGTACTTGAACGTATTAAGGAACATCTGGAAGATACACTCGATGCCGAACAAGCAGGTTTCCGCACTGGATCCTCCTGTGTAGACCACATAAACACCCTGCGGATCATTATTGAACAGTGCGTTGAATTCCGGTCACCACTGCACCTGCTGTTCATCGATTTTGAGAAGGCGTTTGACAGTGTCAACAGACAGTTTATCTGGCTAGTCTTGCGCAGGAGAGGTATACCCGATAAACTAATAGCTATTATTAAAGCAACCTATGATGGCTCTAAATGTCATGTGCTGCATAGAGGAAAGCTGTCAGAGGAATTCGAGATCCTAAGTGGGGTACGACAAGGTTGCATTCTATCGCCGATACTTTTTTTGTTGGTGATTAGCGATGTAATTCACGCAGCTTTATCTACTGGAAACGGAGGAATTCGTTGGACTCTTACATCTCAACTCAAACATCTGGATTACGCTGACGACGTTTGTTTACTCTCACATAGAATTATGGAGCTGCATCAAATGACAACAAATGTGGAGAGGGAGGCAAATGTTGCGGGTTTGAAGATTAATACTGCCAAAACCAAAATCATCAACCTCGGCACTAACTCAGTTACTCATGTTAACATTGCTGGACAGCCGGTAGAGAGAGTAGAGAGTTTCCAATATCTTGGGAGTATTGTCTCGACCGAAGGTGGAACCGAACAGGACATTGCCAACCGAATCGGCAAAGCAAAATCGGTGTTTGGAATGATGTCCATTATATGGCGAAGCAATGCGATCAGCTTAAACACCAAGCTGCGACTGTTCCGCTCAAATGTTGAATCTGTGCTGTTGTATGGGTGCAGCACTTGGAAGGTGACCGCTACTATCACAAAAAGATTACAAACATTTGTAAATAGGTGCCTACGGAACATCTTAAGGGTTTTCTGGCCTAACCGTATCTCTAACGAAAATCTTTACCAGAGAACGGGTCAGGAACCAATAGGCACAACCATCCAACGACGGAAGTGGCAGTGGATTGGTCATACACTCCGAAAAGGCGACAGTTCCATAGCAAACTACGCAATGCAATGGAACCCGTTATCTCAGGAGGGTAGAAGAACGGGTCGTCCGAGAAATACATGGCGCAGAACAGTTGAGGAGGAGGCACGGCAATTGGGGAAGAATTGAAGAGAGCTGAAGCTCATTGCCAGGAACCGCACGCGATGGCGCGTAGGCGTAGTAGAGGCCCTAGGACCCATAAGGGGATACAGGACATAAAGAAGAAAGAAGATAACTGTGGAACGCCTTGATCATTTTTAATTAACTTGATATTAGTGTATTACTAAAATACACTACACTGCGACACGTGTGGTGTCCTATTAAAGAATTTACATGAAAATTTTTAATTTTTATGGGTTATTTTTGTTATAAATATACTACAACCATAGAAGCAACAACCTACATGTGCTGAAAATCGATAAGTTCTAAAGCAACAAAAAATCTTTATAGTTAACAACTGTGCATGTCGGTAGCCAAAATGTTACTTTAAGCATTGATCATTTCTTTATTATTTAAATTTGCGGAATCAGACTTAGAAATGATGCTGTAGTTTTTATGTTAACACTAGTGATGTTGCAAATCTAGCAGTGTAAAAAAAAAACAAAGAATTAATTTGAACAACATTTAACTGATATACTTTTTTTAACAGAGTAGAAAAATCCAATTTTACTAGTTCGCTTTGATGACTCGGAAAAAACAGGAAGAAAATTTTACACGAGCGAGTTTTTATATATAACATGATTACAAATGTCAAACATGATTGAAAAAGTTTCGAACTCGAACAGCAATAGGAATAGGAACAGTGCGCGCCGAAAAAGGATGGCCACTATTTTTTCATTAATATTCGACTATAAAATTTTATTAATATGAAAATAGTTCGGCACAGTGTACGTCGATAAATTATGTCTACTTGTGCGTGCAATTATTCGGAAATACCAAAATTGTTACTCAATCGGAAAAAACTGAAGGGTATACATTACCTTCGTGAAGCTCTTAAGCATCCATGTGCATAAAAAGAAAGATGGCCACACCATGTAAAAAAAGTGAGACAATTTCCGGTGCCAACCCACAGTACAGTACCTGTTGGCGTCAGCAGTTGATTCGGCTTAACTCGCATTCAATCTGGACAGTCGATAGCCTTCTATCACCGGATTCGGTTAATACCAGTATTCAGGAGGGAAATATAGGAAAGAATGAGGGCTTTAATTCCCCCCAACCACCGAAAATTTTTTTTAAGGGACGTTTTTTTTGTGGTTGCGGTTTTTTTTTACTATTTTCTCTTTTCTCTTTTTTTGGTTCGGGTAGTTACCAAAAAAATTTCGAATTAATATGAAAATTTGTTACAGAATCTTCGTCGTCGTCAGCGCTGTCGAGGAGGAGGATTAGCAAAGGAAAAAATGTAAGTATATACTTAATTCTCACTCGTTTGGTTTTTTTGATTGTTGGTAAATTTTAAGCTCGCCGGTAATTAAAGAAGAGCCGCACCCATACTTAATTTTTTTTATATTCTTGTTCACACTATTTAGTGGTTATAATTTAACCACCTAAATTTTGAAAAAAAAAAAACATTAAAAACTTTAATAACACCCATACTTATGGTTTCTAGTTCACACTTCTTGTTGGTTATAATTAAACCACCTAAATGTAGAAAAAAAACATTAAAAACTTTTATAACACCAATACTTACTTGTTATTTCTAGTTCACACTAATTGTTGGTTATAATTAAACCACCTAAATTTAGAAAAAAAAACATTAAAAACTTTTATAACGCCTGTACTTACTTTTTATTCTGGTTTACACTACTTGGTGGTTATAATTAACCCACCTATATTTAGACAAAAAAAAGAAGCATTAAAAACTTTTATAACACCCATACTTACTTTTTATTCTTGTTCACACTACTTCTTGGTTATGATTAAACCATCTATATTTAGAAAACAAAACATTAAAACATTTAATAAAACCCATACTTATTTTTTTATTATTTAATTATTATCATTAAGCCACCTATACTTAGAAAAAAAAGGGACAAAAACTTTTATACAACCCATACTAATTTTTTTTTTCTTATTTAAGCTAGTTAATAGTTTTGATTAAACAATCTATACCGAGAATTTCCTCAATTCAACCAATTCGATATAAATAAAAAAATAAAAAAAAGAGAGAGAACATTTTTCCGATCTAAATAACATGTGTCTTTGCCTTTCATTGGAGAACGTTTCACGTAGGTACGTCTCGCTGGTGCCCGGATAAGACATAATGAAGTCTTAAAGCGATTCTTCCGTCGAGGGCTTCCAATATTCCTCCTGTGACTCTCAGGGCGAGCTAATGCCGATGATGAGGCATGCTTTCTCTGCTTTCTCTAGTTTCCTCTGAACCCCTACGACTTCACCAATCCGTGCACGTATTATTTTTTTATGATTTATTTTCAGCTTATGGGGGGGCGCAAGATCCCACCCATTTCGGCGAGCTAATCTTGGAGCATTCGCATGACGTGCACCCCGCACCTCTCCATTTGCTACAAATAACACCAACGTTGATGATAAACGACAACAACAACCATTTACCATTACAAAAGGGCAGCCGTAAACTTATCATTAACCTATTTTAGAAATATTTTCGAAACGTTAGATGAGGTTATAATATCCGCAATGAAAAAAGAAGGGAATTCCCCATTGACATATCAAAGATTTGCTTATATACTTCTCGCCATATACAAAATAGCAAACGTAACATTTCAATTAAAAGATTTCTTGTAATGACAGTGTAAAATATACATATTCTGTTCTACTGTTCATATCGACATGGTTGATGAGCCAAAATATATCAATCGATCGTCTAAAGACCGCATAGTTAGCAAACACACAGTACCATCAAACACCATACAGCAACATCACTAATTCCGAGCCAACAGTATGAAAAATAAAAAAACAACCAATAAAAATTTTGGCTCTTAGGCAACTTCCAAAATTTTACAAAAAGCGTTGTCCATATTATTAAACATTTGTGCATAAACTTGAAGAAAATAGGGTGCATTTTTTTAAATTTTAATGGGGCCTTCCGACACCGGGGAGAAATCACGCCGAATACTTACAAAAAGTGTTGTCCGTCGGAGATACACTTGCGTATAAAATTGAAGAAAATTTGAAGGGTAGTTTTTACTTTCTTTTACATAGTAAAAAGAAGTATAGTAATCATGAAAATTTTCGAACTCAGGATTTTTGCAGATGTACCCATTACCGTATCTCTTGAGTCTGAAATAATAAAAAAATAAAAAAAATTCTTTGTCTGTCTGTGTCCACTCTACTATCCAGAGGGCTGAACTTATCGGGATGAAAATTCATATTTACGCTTTTTACATAAATTGTGAGAGAGCCAGATAATTTGACGGAAATCTGACAGCGGGAAGTGACAGTTTACTTAGACAGTTTTTCAAATTTTTGAAAATAACTCAAAAAGTATAGAACTTAGGAGAAATCTGTTAAGTGCAAGAGAAATTTAAACAAAAATAAATAAAAATTAAAAAAAAATAAAAAATAAATAAAAAATTCGAAAAAAATTTAATATACATTTACTGAAGATTCCGGTCCCTTCCGTAAAAGAAAGTCATGTTGTGCCCACACCTCCATTTTTTATAAAATATCTGTTGGCTTTTTTACAAAAAGTTATGTCCGTCGGAGATACACTTGCGTATAAAATTTTAAGACAATCGGCTACTTTTTTTACAAAATATTTATGGGTGCCGCCCGACTAGAGGGCCCGATTACTTCCAAATTTTTACAAGTTTTGTCAATCGGAGATACACATGCGTATAAAATTTTAAGAAAATTCGGAACATTTTGTAAAATATTTGTATGGGAGCCCCCCGACCACGAAGCCCAAGGGGACAAAATACTTTTTGTTTTGGTACAATATTTTCTTTACACGTTTGAAATTTGGTTAAAAAGGGCCTAAAAGAAGCTGAAACAAATCTAGTCCAATATTCACTGCATAAACGCAGGTGTTCCCCAAGGCTCTGTTTTGTCTCCGACACTTTATTTCATTTTCATTAACGATCTCCTATTCGCTACTTCTAATCTAATCAATTCTTTCGCTAACGACAGCAATCTTAGCTTTTCATATGATCTTACGCTTTCTGCAGCCCCCCCCCTCTACATCGCAAGGGAACTTAAATAACAACGTATGTTAAAATTCTGACCTTGACAGCAAAACAAGGTGGGGACTACGTAATAGAGTTGAATTGAGCGCTTCTAAAACCCAATGCTCTCTTCTGTCGTCCAAGCGTAATATAAACCACCAACCTTTATCCATGAAGATGCATCTAGTGATGAGCAAACGCAACCATTTCGTTTGTCGACCCTGAAAATACCATTCCGAATTTCATACAAATCGGTAGAGAAATGACTTAGTTCCCAAAATGTAAAAATGTAACACAATAATGTGACCAATACTTAAAATCGCAAAACAAAATTATTTTGGATTATTATTATTTTATTTCAAATAGCTCTTCACAAATTCACAAAACGATTACAAACAAACTTATTGAAAATGGGACAGGACAACGTTTGTCGGGTCAGCTATTATGACTATATTAATGGATGTATGTATTTTTGTTCTAGCATAACTGTGGAACTTGGGGATCTGAATTGCGATTGATCGGGAAACTACTGACTGCTCAAAACTTGGTTTGGGCCAGTAGCGTAACAATCAAGTTCGTGATGTAGTGCTTGCTCTACCTCCTCGTGGTGGTCCCTGGGCAACTATGTGTATAAATCCTTATACATGTAGGCTAAAACTGCAAGTGCGAACGGTCTAGCGTTTCTAGTCTAGGTAACGTGGGCTAGCACCCTGCGGTACCGAAAAATACCCGCTACTGAAACTGACACAACGCCTCGGATAAGTAATGATCGAATAATGACGACTTTTGGCTATTGTACCCGGACTAAGATTGGTTTCTGGAATGTGAGGACGCTCCTTGACTCTGGGAGTGAAGGACCTCATAATGCCAGATTTCTTCAACTGGAACGTGAGTTTCTTCGATATAATTTGGACATACTGGGAGTGAGTGAAGTAAGATGGTTCGACGCGGGAGAGTACCAATCCCCAACGTGTAACACTGTGCTACTCTACTCTGGCAAACCCTCCGGCAGTACCCGTGAATCTGGAGTGGGTCTGCTGCTAACGCCAACAGCACGTAGAGGCCTAATTTCCTGGCACCCGCATAGTGATAGGATCATATCGGCCAGATTTCGGACTAGAGTACGGCGCGTCACGATCATACAGTGCTACGCCCCAACGAATCCCTCGACTGAGGATGAAAAGGACAACTTCTACAATCAACTAAACGCTGTATTCAACGCAACGCCGAACGGAGATATCGTCATCGTGATGGGGGATTTGAATGCCAAGGTTGGCAACGACAATGAAGGACTCAAGCATGTGATTGGGCACATTGAGCACGGCCTCGGCGAACGAAATGACAATGGTGAAAGATTTGTTGATTTCTGCAACACCAACAACCTTGTTATAGGAGGCACCATGTTTGAGCATAAGACTTGCCACAAGGTCAGCTGGGTGTCAACTGACAGGCAATCATCATCCAACCAAATCGACCATGTGGCGATCAGCAGACGTTTTAGGAGCTGTCTGTTAGACGTCCGAAACAGACGAGGAGCCGACATGGGTATGGTACGTGATCATCACCTTATGGTAGCTACTGTCCAGTTACGTACTGCATCAGTTCATAGAATCCGCAATATCATCCGAATGCCTAGGTATAACATCGACCGGCTAAAGATCCTCTCAGTACGCCAGCAATTAAGGGATCATTTATCGGAAGGAGTGGAAGCAATCAGCAGCTCACTGCCGACAACCATCCAGGAGCATTGGAAGGCTGTGAAAAATGTTTTCACATCTGGAGCGGAAAGTATTGTTGGTAGAAGCCAGGCAAGGCACAGCACGTGGCTTACCGAAGATACCTGGATGCGGATTGAAGAACGTAAGCTACTTAAAGCTCGTATTGTAGATATCCCAGCAGCAGCGAGGAGCGAGCTAGAGTCCATGTATCGAAGAAAAATGAGAGAAGTGCAGCGTAGTGTAAGACGTGACAAGCGTAACTATATTAACAACCTGGCCTCAGAAGCAGAGGAAGCAGCGAGCCGGTGCGATAGCAGAACCGTTTACAGAATCACCAAAGAGCTGACGGGTGGTCACCGCTCTAGCCAACATCCGGTGAAAGGCCTAGATGGTACCGTACTCGTTTCAGATGAGGATCAGCTCAAGCGATGGAAGGAGCATTTCTCTACGGTCCTTAACCGTGTATTTGCTAACGATATGAACCTAAATCAAACGGAAATGCCGGAAGTAACAATTTTCCGAATTCGCACCTCAACTCCCAGTAAAGACGAGATCGCTACCGCGATTAACGCACTAAAGAACAACAAGTCGGTAGGACTAGATGGTATACCCGCAGAGCTTCTGCGTGCAGCTCCAACGAGATCAGCAGAGCTTTTATATCCTCTTGTAGAGAGAGCTTGGGAGGTAGAAAGTTTCCCCGAAGAGTGGAAGAAGGGAATGATTGTCAAGCTCCCTAAAAAAGGTAGTCTTATGGAGTGCGAAAACTGGAGAGGCATTTGCGTTCTCCCTGCAGTTGCAAAAGTAATAGCCAAAGTAGTACTTGAACGTATTAAGGAACATCTGGAAGATACACTCGATGCCGAACAAGCAGGTTTCCGCACTGGATCCTCCTGTGTAGACCACATAAACACCCTGCGGATCATTATTGAACAGTGCGTTGAATTCCGGTCACCACTGCACCTGCTGTTCATCGATTTTGAGAAGGCGTTTGACAGTGTCAACAGACAGTTTATCTGGCTAGTCTTGCGCAGGAGAGGTATACCCGATAAACTAATAGCTATTATTAAAGCAACCTATGATGGCTCTAAATGTCATGTGCTGCATAGAGGAAAGCTGTCAGAGGAATTCGAGATCCTAAGTGGGGTACGACAAGGTTGCATTCTATCGCCGATACTTTTTTTGTTGGTGATTAGCGATGTAATTCACGCAGCTTTATCTACTGGAAACGGAGGAATTCGTTGGACTCTTACATCTCAACTCAAACATCTGGATTACGCTGACGACGTTTGTTTACTCTCACATAGAATTATGGAGCTGCATCAAATGACAACAAATGTGGAGAGGGAGGCAAATGTTGCGGGTTTGAAGATTAATACTGCCAAAACCAAAATCATCAACCTCGGCACTAACTCAGTTACTCATGTTAACATTGCTGGACAGCCGGTAGAGAGAGTAGAGAGTTTCCAATATCTTGGGAGTATTGTCTCGACCGAAGGTGGAACCGAACAGGACATTGCCAACCGAATCGGCAAAGCAAAATCGGTGTTTGGAATGATGTCCATTATATGGCGAAGCAATGCGATCAGCTTAAACACCAAGCTGCGACTGTTCCGCTCAAATGTTGAATCTGTGCTGTTGTATGGGTGCAGCACTTGGAAGGTGACCGCTACTATCACAAAAAGATTACAAACATTTGTAAATAGGTGCCTACGGAACATCTTAAGGGTTTTCTGGCCTAACCGTATCTCTAACGAAAATCTTTACCAGAGAACGGGTCAGGAACCAATAGGCACAACCATCCAACGACGGAAGTGGCAGTGGATTGGTCATACACTCCGAAAAGGCGACAGTTCCATAGCAAACACCGCAATGCAATGGAACCCGTTATCTCAGGAGGGTAGAAGAACGGGTCGTCCGAGAAATACATGGCGCAGAACAGTTGAGGAGGAGGCACGGCAATTGGGGAAGAATTGGAGAGAGCTGAAGCTCATTGCCAGGAACCGCACGCGATGGCGCGTAGGCGTAGTAGAGGCCCTAGGACCCATAAGGGGATACAGGACATAAAGAAGAAAGAAGATAACTGTGGAACGCCTTGATCATTTTTAATTAACTTGATATTAGTGTATTACTAAAATACACTACACTGCGACACGTGTGGTGTCCTATTAGAGAATTTACATGAAAATTTTTAATTTTTATGGGTTATTTTTGTTATAAATATACTACAACCATAGAAGCAACAACCTACATGTGCTGAAAATCGATAAGTTCTAAAGCAACAAAAAATCTTTATAGTTAACAACTGTGCATGTCGGTAGCCAAAATGTTACTTTAAGCATTGATCATTTCTTTATTATTTAAATTTGCGGAATCAGACTTAGAAATGATGCTGTAGTTTTTATGTTAACACTAGTGATGTTGCAAATCTAGCAGTGTAAAAAAAAAACAAAGAATTAATTTGAACAACATTTAACTGATATACTTTTTTTAACAGAGTAGAAAAATCCAATTTTACTAGTTCGCTTTGATGACTCGGAAAAAACTGGAAGAAAATTTTACACGAGCGAGTTTTTATATATAACATGATTACAAATGTCAAACATGATTGAAAAAGTTTCGAACTCGAACAGCAATAGGAATAGGAACAGTGCGCGCCGAAAAAGGATGGCCACTATTTTTTTTGTATCATCATTAAATTCGACTATAAAATTTTTTTAATATGAAAATAGTTCGGCACAGTGTACGTCGATAAATTATGTCCACTTGTGCGTGCAATTATTCGGAAATACCAAATTTGTTACTCAATCGGAAAAAACCGAATGGTGTAAATTACCTTCGTGAAGCTCTTAAGCATCCATGTGCATAAAAAGAAAGATGGCCACACAATGTAAAAAAAGTGAGACAATTTCCGGTGCCAACCCACAGTACAGTACCTGTTGGCGTCAGCAGTTGATTCGGCTTAACTCGCATTCAATCTGGACAGTCGATAGCCTTCTATCACCGGATTCGGTTAATACCAGTATTCAGGAGGGAAATATAGGAAAGAATGAGGGCTTTAATTCCCCCCAACCACCGAAAATTTTTTTAAGGGACGTTTTTTTTGTGGTTGCGGTTTTTTTTTACTATTTTCTCTTTTCTCTTTTTTTGGTTCGGGTAGTTACCAAAAAAATTTCGAATTAATATGAAAATTTGTTACAGAATCTTCGTCGTCGTCAGCGGTGTCGAGGAGGAGGATTAGCAAAGGAAAAAATGTAAGTATATACTTAATTCTTTCCTCTCTCTCTCGTTTTGTTTTTTTGATTGTTTGTAAATTTTAAGCTCGCCGGTAATTAAAGAAGAGCCGCACCCATACTTAATTTTTTTATATTCTTTTTCACACTATTTGGTGGTTATAATTAAACCACCTAAATTTTGAAAAAAAAAAACATTAAAAACTTTAATAACACCCATACTTGTTGTTTCTAGTTCACACTACTTGTTGGTTATAACTAAACCACCTAAATTTAGAAAAAAAACATTAAAAACTTTTATAACACCCATACTTACTTGTTATTTCTAGTTCACACTATTTGTTGGTTATAATTAAACCACCTAAATTTAGAAAAAAAAACATTAAAAACTTTTATAACACCTATACTTACTTTTGATTCTGGTTCACACTACTTGATGGTTATAATTAAACCACCTATATTTAGAAAAAAAAGAATCATTAAAAACTTTTATAACACCCATACTTACTTTTTATTCTAATTCACACTACTTCTTGGTTATGATTAAACCACCTATATTTAGAAAACAAAACATTAAAACATTTAATAAAACCCATACTTATTTTTTTTATACTATTTAATTATTATCATTAAGCCACCTATACTTAGAAAAAAAAGGGACAAAAACATTAACACTTTTATACAACCCATACTATTTTTTTTTTTTATGCTAGTTAATAGTTTTGATTAAACAATCTGTACCGAAAATTTCCTCAATTGAACCAAATCGATATAAATAAAATAAAAAAAAAGAGAGAGAACATTTTTCCGATCTAAACAACATGTGTCTTTGCCTTTCATTGGAGAACGTTTCACGTAGGTTCGTCTCGCTGGTGCCCGGATAAGACATAATGAGGTTTTAAAGCGATTCTTTCGTCGAGGGCTTTCAATATTCCTCCTGTGACCCTCAGGGCGAGCTAATGCCGTTGATGAGGCATGCTTTCTCTGCTTTCTCTAGTTTCCTCTGAACCCCTACGACTTCACCAATCCGTGCACGTATTATTTTTTTTATGGGGGGGCGCAAGATCCCACCCATTTCGGCGAGCTAATCTTGGAGCATTCGCATGACGTGCACCCCGCACCTCTCCATTTGCTACAAATAACACCAACGTTGATGATAAACGTAGCAACAACCATTTACCATTACAAAAGGGAGCCGTAAACTTATAATTAACGTATTTAAGAAATATTTTCGAAACGTTAGATGAGGTTATAATATCCGCAATGAAAAAAGAAGGGAATTCCCCATTGACATATCAAAGATTTGCTTATATACTTCTCGCCATATACAAAATAGCAAACGTAACATTTCAATTAAAAGATTTCTTTTAATGACAGTGTAAAATATACATATTCTGTTCCACTGTTCATATCGACATGGTTGATGAGCCAAAATATATCAATCGATCGTCTAAAGGCCGCATAGTTAGCAAACACACAGTACCATCAAACACCTTACAGCAACACCACTAAATCCGAGCCAACAGTATGAAAAATAAAAAACAACCAATAAAAATTTTGGCTCTTGGGCAACTTCCAAATTTTTACAAAAAGCGTTGTCCATATTATTAAACATTTGTGCATAAACTTGAAGAAAATCGGGTACATTTTTTAAAATTTTAATGGGGCCTTCCGACACCGGGGTGAAATCACGCCGAATATTTACAAAAAGTGTTGTCCATCGAAGATGCGTATAAAATTTGAAGAAAATCGGGTACTTTTTTATAAAATTTGTATGGGTGCCACCCGACCCCGGGCCTGATCACTTCCAAATTTTTACAAAAAGTTATGTCCGTCGGAGATACACTTGCGTATAAAATTTTAAGACAATCGGCTACTTTTTTTACAAAATTTGTATGGGTGCCGCCAGACTAGAGGGCCCGACCACTTCCAAATTTTTACAAGTTTTGTCAATCGGAGATACACATGCGTATAAAATTTGAAGAAAATTCGGAACATTTTGTAAAATATTTGTATGGGAGCCCACGAAGACCACGAAGCTCAAGGGGACAAAATACTTTTTGTTTTGGTACAATATTTTCTTTACACGTTTGAAATTGGGTTAAAAAGGGCCTAAAAGAAGCTGAAACAAATCTAGTCCAATATCCACTGCATAAACGCAGGTATTCCCCAAGGCTCTGTTTTGTCTCCGACACTCTATTTCATTTTCATTAACGATCTCCTATTCGCTACTTCTAATCTAATCCATTCTTTCGCTAACGACAGCAATCTTAGCTTTTCCCCCTCTATATCGAAAGGGAACTTAAATAACAACGTATGTTAAGCACGTTAAATTCTGACCTTGACAGCAAAACAAGGTGGGGACTACGTAATAGAGTTGAATTCAGCGCTTCTAATACCCAATGCTGTCTTCTGTAAGCGTAATTTAAACCAACAACCTTTATCCATGAACATGCATCTAGTGATGAGCAAACGCAACCATTTCGTTCGTCGACCCTGAAAATACCATTCCGAATTTCATACAAATCGGTAGAGAAATGACTTAGTTCCCAAAATGTAAAAATGTAACACAATAATGTGACCAATACTGTGACTTAAAATCGCAAAACAAAATTATTTTGGATTATTATTATATTATTTCAAATAGCTTTTCACAGATTCACAAAACGATTACAAACAAATTTATTGAAAATGGGACAGGACAACGTTTGTCGTGTCAGCTAGTATGACTATATTAATGGATGTATGTATTTTTGTTCTAGCATAACTGTGGAACCCCTTGATCATTTTTAACTAAACTTAATATTAGTGTATTACTAAAATACACTACACTGCGACCCGTGTGGTGTCCATGTCAATTTTTTAAAAATAGCCCGATTTTCTTCAAATTTTAGCACATACCCATCTCCTATTAGAGAATTTACATGAAAATTTTTAATTTTTATGGGTTGTTTTTGTTATAAATATACTACAACCATAGAAGCAACAACCTACATGTGCTGAAAATCGATATGTTCTAAAGCAACAAAAAATCTTTATAGTTAACAACTGTGCATGTCGGTAGCCAAAATGGTACTTTAAGCATTGATCATTTCTTTATTATTTAAATTTGCGGAATCAGACTTAGAAATGATGCTGTAGTTTTAATGTTAACACTAGTGATGTTGCAAATCTAGCAGTGTAAAAAAAACAAAGAATTCATCTGAACAACATTTAACTAATATACTTTTTTTAACAGAGTAGAAAAATCCAATTTTACTCGTTCACTTTGATGACTCGGAAAAAACAGGAAGAAAATTTTACACGAGCGAGTTTTTATATATAACATGTTTACAAATGTCAAACATGATTGTAAAAGTTTCGAACTCGAACAGCAATAGGAATAGGAACAGTGCGCGCCGAAAAAGGATGGCCACTATAAAAAATTTTTTAATATGAAAATAGTTCGGCACAGTGTACGTCGATAAATTATGTCCACTTGTGCGTGCAATTATTCGGAAATACCAAAATTGTTACTCAATCGGAAAAAAACCGAATGGTGTACATTACCTTCGTGAAGCTCTTAAGCATCCATGTGCATAAAAAGAAAGATGGCCACACCATGTAAAAAAAGTGAGACAATTTCCGGTGCCAACCCACAGTACAGTACCTGTTGGCGTCAGCAGTTGATTCGGCTTAACTCGCATTCAATCTGGACAGTCGATAGCCTTCTATCACCGGATTCGGTTAATACCAGTATTCAGGAGGGAAATATAGGAAAGAATGAGGGCTTTAATTCCCCCCCACCGAGAACCCGTCATCCCTGGAAAAAAGTTGCGCATAACGCTAGTTCGTGTGCGTCACTAATGGATTTAGCATATCATTCCTCCTATTTGATTAGTTAATTATCTTGTATCCAGTAAATTCCTTGGTGTACCTAGAATCATAGGATAAGTAAAAATCGCGAACCGATTGAGAAATTTTTTTTAAGGGACGTTTTTTTTGTAGTTGCGGTTTTTTTTACTATTTTCTCTTTTCTCTTTTTTTGG
This sequence comes from Nephrocerus scutellatus, assembly GCA_947095585.1. Taxonomy (NCBI): domain Eukaryota; kingdom Metazoa; phylum Arthropoda; class Insecta; order Diptera; family Pipunculidae; genus Nephrocerus; species Nephrocerus scutellatus. Next base: position 45,023,142 of record OX352762.1, read on the forward strand.
TTCGGGTAGTTACCAAAAAAATTTCGAATTAATATGAAAATTTGTTACAGAATCTTCGTCGTCGTCAGCGCTGTCGAGGAGGAGGATTAGCAAAGGAAAAATGTAAGTACATACTTAATTGTTTCCTCTCTCTCACTCGTTTGGTTTTTTTGATTGTTGGTAAATTTTAAGCTCGCCGGTAATTTAAGAAGAATTTTTCTTATATTCTTGTTCACACTATTTGGTGGTTATAATTAACCCACCTACATTTTGAAAAAAAAACATTAAAAACTTTGATAACACCCATACTTGTTGTTTCTAGTTCACACTACTTGTTGGTTATAATTAAACCACCTTAATTTAGAAAAAAAAAAACATTAAAAACTTTTATAACACCTATACTTACTTTTTATTCTGGTTCACACTACTTGGTGGTTATAATTAAACCACCTATATTTAGAAAACAAAACATTAAAACATTTAACAAAACCCATACTTATTTTTTTATACTATTTAATTATTATTATTAAGCCACCTATACTTGGAAAAAAAAGGGACAAAAACATTAACACTTTTATACAACCCATACTAATTTTTTTTTCTTATTTATGCTAGTTAATAGTTTTGATTAAACAATCTGTACCGAGAATTTCCTCAATTCAACCAATTCGATATAAATAAAATAAAAAAAAAGAGAGAGAACATTTTTCCGATCTAAATAACATGTGTCTTTGCCTTTCGTTGGAGAACGTTTCACGTAGGTACCTCTCGCTGGTGCCCGGATAAGACATAATGAGGTTTTAAAGCGATTCTTCCGTCGAGGGCTTTCAATATTCCTCCTGTAACCATCAGGGCGAGCTAATGCCGATGATGAGGCATGCTTTCTCTGCTTTCTCTAGTTTCCTCTGAACCCCTACGACTTCACCAATCCGTGCACGTATTATTTTTTATATGATTTATTTTCAGCGCCCCCCCCCCCCCCCGCAAGATCCCACCCATTTCGGCGAGCTAATCTTGGAGCATTCGCATGACGTGCACCCCACACATTTCCATTTGCTACAAATAACACCAACGTTGATGATAAACGACAATAACAACCATTTACCATTACAAAAGGGCAGCCGTAAACTTATCATTAACGTATTTAAGAAATATTTTCGAAACGTTAGATGAGGTTATAATATCCGCAATGAAAAAAGAAGGGAATTCCCCATTAACATATAAAAGATTTGCTTATATACTTCTCGCCATATACAAAATAGCAAACGTAACATTTCAATTAAAAGATTTCTTTTAATGACAGTGTAAAATATACATATTCTGTTCCACTGTTCATATCGACATGGTTGATGAGCCAAAATATATCAATCGATCGTCTAAAGGCCGCATAGTTAGCAAACACACAGTACCATCAAATACCATACAGCAACACCACTAATTCCGAGCCAACAGTATGAAAAATAAAAAACAACACATTAAAAATTTTGGCTCTTGGGTAACTTCCAAATTTTTACAAAAAGCGTTGTCCATATTATTAAACATTTGTGCATAAACTTGAAGAAAATCGGGTACATTTTTTAAAATTTTAATGGGGCCTTCCGACACCGGGGTGAAATCACGCCGAATATTTACAAAAAGTGTTGTCCATCGAAGATGCGGATAAAATTTGAAGAAAATCGGGTACTTTTTTATAAAATTTGTATGGGTGCCACCCGACCCCGGGCCTGATCACTTCCAAATTTTTACAAAAAGTGTTGTCTGTCGGAGATACACTTGCGTATAAAATTTAAAGACAATCGGCTACTTTTTTTACAAAATTTGTATGGGTGCCGCCCGACTAGAGGGCCCGATCACTTCCAAATTTTTACAAGTTTTGTCAATCGGAGATACACATGCGTATAAAATTTGAAGAAAATTCGGAACATTTTGTAAAATATTTGTATGGGAGCCCACGAAGACCACGAAGCCCAAGGGGACAAAATACTTTTTGTTTTGGTACAATATTTTCTTTACACGTTTTAAATTTGGTTAAAAAGGGCCTAAAAGAAGCTGAAACAAATATAGTCCAATATTCACTGCATAAACGCAGGTATTCCCCAAGGCTCTGTTTTGTCTCCGACACTCTATTTCATTTTCATTAACGATCTCCTATTCGCTACTTCTAATTTAATCCATTCTTTCGCTAACGACAGCAATCTTAGCTTTTCATATGATTTCACGCTTTCTGCAGCCCCCCCCCTCTACATCGCAAGGGAACTTAAATAACAACGTATGTTAAAATTCTGACCTTGACAGCAAAACAAGGTGGGGACTACGTAATAGAGTTGAATTGAGCGCTTCTAAAACCCAATGCTCTCTTCTGTCGTCCAAGCGTAATATAAACCACCAACCTTTATCCATGAACATGCATCTAGTGATGAGCAAACGCAACCATTTCGTTCGTCGACCCTGAAAATACCATTCCGAATTTCATACAAATCGGTAGAGAAATGACTTAGTTCCCAAAATGTTAAAATGTAACACAATAATGTGACCAATACTGTGACTTAAAATCGCAAAACAAAATTATTTTGGATTATTATTATTTTATTTCAAATAGCTTTTCACAAATTCACAAAACGATTACAAACAAATTTATTGAAAATGGGACAGGACAACGTTTCTCGGGTCAGCTAGTATGACTATATTAATGGATGTATGTATTTTTGTTCTAGCATAACTGTGGATCATTTTTAACTAAACTTGATATTAGTGTATTACTTAAATACACTACACTGCGACCCGTGTGGTGTCCATGTCAATTTTTTAAAAATAGCCCGATTTTCTTCAATTTTTAGCACATACCCATCTCCTATTAGAGAATTTACATGAAAATTTTTAATTTTTATGTATTGTTTTTGTTATAAATATACTACAACCATAGAAGCAACAACCTACATGTGCTGAAAATCGATAAGTTCTAAGGCAACAACAAATCTTTTATGTGTTGTTTTTGTTATAAATATACTACAACCATAGAAGCAACAACCTACATGTGCTGAAAATCGATAAGTTCTAAAGCAACAACAAATCTTTATAGTTAACAACTGTGCATGTCGGTAGCCAAAATGTTACTTTAGCACTGATCATTTCTTTATTATTTAAATTTGCGGAATCAGACTTAGAAATGATGCTGTAGTTTTTATGTTAACACTAGTGATGTTGCAAATCTAGCAGTGTAAAAAAAAAACAAAGAATTAATTTGAACTACATTTAACTAATATACTTTTTTTAACATAGTAGAAAAATCCAATTTTACTCGTTCGCTTTGATGACTCGGAAAAAACAGGAAGAAAATTTTACACGAGCGAATTTTTATATATAACATGATTACAAATGTCAAACATGATTGAAAAAGTTTCGAACTCGAACAGCAATAGGAATAGGAACAGTGCGCGCCGAAAAAGGATGGCCACTATTTTTTTGTATCATCATTAAATTCGGCTATAAAATTTTTTTAATATGAAAATAGTTCGGCACAGTGTACGTCGATAAATTATGTCCACTTGTGCGTGCAATTATTCGGAAATACCAAAATTGTTACTCAATCGGAAAAAAACCGAATGGTGTACATTACCTTCGTGAAGCTCTTAAGCATCCATGTGCATAAAAAGAAAGATGGCCACACCATGTAAAAAAAGTGAGACAATTTCCGGTGCCAACCCACAGTACAGTACCTGTTGGCGTCAGCAGTTGATTCGGCTTAACTCGCATTCAATCTGGACAGTCGATAGCCTTCTATCACCGGATTCGGTTAATACCAGTATTCAGGAGGGAAATATAGGAAAGAATGAGGGCTTTAATTCCCCCCCACCGAGAACCCGTCATCCCTGGAAAAAAGTTACGCATAACGCTAGTTCGTGTGCGTCACTAATAGATTTAGCATAACATTCCTCCTATTTGAATAGTTAATTATCTTGTATCCAGTAAATTCCTTGGTGTACCTAAAATCATAGGATAAGTAAAAATCGCGAACCGATTGAGACATTTTTTTTTAAGGGACGTTTTTTTTGTGGTTGCGGTTTTTTTTAAATTTTCTCTTTTCTCTTTTTTTGGTTCGGGTAGTTACCAAAAAAATTTCGAATTAATATGAAAATTTGTTACAGAATCTTCGTCGTCGTCAGCGTTGTCGAGGAGGAGGATTAGCAAAGGAAAAAATGTAAGTACATACTTAATTGTTTCCTCTCTCTCACTCGTTTGGTTTTTTTGATTGTTGGTAAATTTTAAGCTCGCCGGTAATTTAAGAATAGCCGCACCCATACTTAATTTTTCTTATATTCTTGTTCACACTATTTGGTGGTTATAATTAAACCACCTAAATTTTGAAAAAAAAAAGCATTAAAAACTTTAATTACACCCATACTTGTTGTTTCTAGTTCACACTACTTGTTGGTTATAATTAACCACCTAAATTTAGAAAAAAAAAACATTAAAAACTTTTATAACACCCATACGTACTTGTTAATTCTAGTTCACACTACTTGTTTGTTATAATTAAACCACCTAAATTTAGAAAAAAAAAAAACATTAAAAACTTTTATAACACCTGTACTTACTTTTTATTCTGGTTCACACTACTTGGTGGTTATAATTAAACCACCTATATTTAGAAAAAAAAAGAAGCATTAAAAACTTTTATAACACCCATACTTACTTTTTATTCTTGTTCACACTACTTCTTGGTTATGATTAAACCACCTATATTTAGAAAACAAAACATTAAAACATTTAATAAAACCCATACCTTTTTTTTTATATACTATTTAATTATTATCATTAAGCCACCTATACTTAGAAAAAAAAAGGGACAAAAACATTAACACTTTTATACAACCCATACTAATTTTTTTTTCTTATTTATGCTAGTTAATAGTCCTGATTCTGGTGCCCGGATAAGACATAATGAGGTCTTAAAGCGATTCTTCCGTCGATGGCTTTCAATATTCCTCCTGTGACTCTCAGGGCGAGCTAATGCCGATGATGAGGCATGCTTTCTCTGCTTTCTCTAGTTTCCTCTGAACCCCTACAACTTCACCAGTCCGTGCACGTATTATTTTTTTTATGATTTATTTTCAGCTTATGGGGGGGCGCAAGATCCCACCCATTTCGGCGAGCTAATCTTGGAGCATTCGCATGACGTGCACCCCGCACATTTCCATTTGCTACAAATAACACCAACGTTGATGATAAACGACAACAACAACCATTTACCATTACAAAAGGGCAGCCGTAAACTTATCATTAACGTATTTAAGAAATATTTTCGAAACGTTAGATGAGGTTATTATATCCGCAATGAAAAAAGAAGGGAATTCCCCATTAACATATCAAAGATTTGCTTATATACTTCTCGCCATATACAAAATAGCAAACGTAATATTTCAATTAAAAGATTTCTTTTAATGACAGTGTAAAATATACATATTCTGTTCCACTGTTCATATCGACATGGTTGATGAGCCAAAATATATCAATCGATCGTCTAAAGGCCGCATAGTTAGCAAACACACAGTACCATCAAACACCATACAGCAATACCAATACAGCAAATAAAAAACAACCAATAAAAATTTTGGCTCTTGGGCAACTTCCAAATTTTTACAAAAAGCGTTGTCCGTCGGTGATATACTTGCGTATAAAATTGAAGAAAATTTTAAGGGTAGTTTTTACTTTTTTTTACATAGTAAAAAGTATAGTAATCATGAAAATTTTCGAACTCGGGATTTTTGCAGATGTACCCATTACCGTATCTCCTGAGTCTGAAATAATAAAAAAATAAAAAAAATTCTTTGTCTGTCTGTGTCCACTCTACAATCCAGAGGGCTTAACTTATCGGGATAAAAATTCATATTTAAGCTTTTTACATAAATTGTGACAGGGCCAGATAATTTTGACGGAAATCTGACAGCGGGAAGTGACTTAGAAAGTTTTTCAAATTTTTGAAAATAACTCAAAAAGTATAGCACTTAGGAGAAATCTATTAAGTGCAAAAGAAATTTAAACAAAAATAAATAAAAATTAAAAAAAAAATAAAAAATAATTAAAAAATTCGAAAAAAATTTAATATATATTTACTGAAGATTCCGGTCCCTTTCGTAAAAGAAAGTCATGTTGTGCCCACACCTCCATTTTTTTATAAAATTTCTGGTGCCACGCCTGATCACTCCTAATTTTTTACAAAAAGTTATGTCCGTCGGAGATACACTTGCGTATAAAATTTTTAGACAATCGGCTACTTTTTTTACAAAATTTGTATGGGTGCCGCCCGACTAGAGGGCCCGATCACTTCCAAATGTTTACAAGTTTTGTCAATCGGAGATACACATGCGTATAAAATTTGAAGAAAATTCGGAACATTTTGTAAAATATTTGTACGGGAGCCCACGAAGAACACGAAGCCCAAGGGGACAAAATACTTTTTGTTTTGGTACAATATTTTCTTTACACGTTCGAAATTTGGTTAAAAAGGGCCTAAAAGAAGCTGAAACAAATCTAGTCCAATATTCACTGCATAAACGCAGGTATTCCCCAAGGCTCTGTTTTGTCTCCGACACTCTATTTCATTTTCATTAACGATCTCCTATTCGCTACTTCTAATCTAATCCATTCTTTCGCTAACGACAGCAATCTTAGCTTTTCCCCCTCTATATCGAAAGGGAACTTAAATAACAACGTATGTTAAGCACGTTAAATTCTGACCTTGACAGCAAAACAAGGTGGGGACTACGTAATAGAGTTGAATTCAGCGCTTCTAATACCCAATGCTGTCTTCTGTAAGCGTAATTTAAACCAACAACCTTTATCCATGAACATGCATCTAGTGATGAGCAAACGCAACCATTTCGTTCGTCGACCCTGAAAATACCATTCCGAATTTCATACAAATCGGTAGAGAAATGACTTAGTTCCCAAAATGTAAAAATGTAACACAATAATGTGACCAATACTGTGACTTAAAATCGCAAAACAAAATTATTTTGGATTATTATTATATTATTTCAAATAGCTTTTCACAGATTCACAAAACGATTACAAACAAATTTATTGAAAATGGGACAGGACAACGTTTGTCGTGTCAGCTAGTATGACTATATTAATGGATGTATGTATTTTTGTTCTAGCATAACTGTGGAACCCCTTGATCATTTTTAACTAAACTTAATATTAGTGTATTACTAAAATACACTACACTGCGACCCGTGTGGTGTCCATGTCAATTTTTTAAAAATAGCCCGATTTTCTTCAAATTTTAGCACATACCCATCTCCTATTAGAGAATTTACATGAAAATTTTTAATTTTTATGGGTTGTTTTTGTTATAAATATACTACAACCATAGAAGCAACAACCTACATGTGCTGAAAATCGATATGTTCTAAAGCAACAAAAAATCTTTATAGTTAACAACTGTGCATGTCGGTAGCCAAAATGTTACTTTAAGCATTGATCATTTCTTTATTATTTAAATTTGCGGAATCAGACTTAGAAATGATGCTGTAGTTTTAATGTTAACACTAGTGATGTTGCAAATCTAGCAGTGTAAAAAAAACAAAGAATTCATCTGAACAACATTTAACTAATATACTTTTTTTAACAGAGTAGAAAAATCCAATTTTACTCGTTCACTTTGATGACTCGGAAAAAACAGGAAGAAAATTTTACACGAGCGAGTTTTTATATATAACATGTTTACAAATGTCAAACATGATTGTAAAAGTTTCGAACTCGAACAGCAATAGGAATAGGAACAGTGCGCGCCGAAAAAGGATGGCCACTATAAAAAATTTTTTAATATGAAAATAGTTCGGCACAGTGTACGTCGATAAATTATGTCCACTTGTGCGTGCAATTATTCGGAAATACCAAAATTGTTACTCAATCGGAAAAAAACCGAATGGTGTACATTACCTTCGTGAAGCTCTTAAGCATCCATGTGCATAAAAAGAAAGATGGCCACACCATGTAAAAAAAGTGAGACAATTTCCGGTGCCAACCCACAGTACAGTACCTGTTGGCGTCAGCAGTTGATTCGGCTTAACTCGCATTCAATCTGGACAGTCGATAGCCTTCTATCACCGGATTCGGTTAATACCAGTATTCAGGAGGGAAATATAGGAAAGAATGAGGGCTTTAATTCCCCCCCACCGAGAACCCGTCATCCCTGGAAAAAAGTTGCGCATAACGCTAGTTCGTGTGCGTCACTAATGGATTTAGCATATCATTCCTCCTATTTGATTAGTTAATTATCTTGTATCCAGTAAATTCCTTGGTGTACCTAGAATCATAGGATAAGTAAAAATCGCGAACCGATTGAGAAATTTTTTTTAAGGGCCGTTTTTTTTGTGGTTGCGGTTTTTTTACTATTTTCTCTTTTCTCTTTTTTTGGTTCGGGTAGTTACCAAAAAAATTTCGAATTAATATGAAAATTTGTTACAGAATCTTCGTCGTCGTCAGCGCTGTCGAGGAGGAGGATTAGCAAAGGAAAAAATGTAAGTACATACTTAATTGTTTCCTCTCTCTCACTCGTTTGGTTTTTTTGATTGTTGGTAAATTTTAAGCTCGCCGGTAATTTAAGAAGAGCCGCACCCATACTTAATTTTTCTTATATTCTTGTTCACACTATTTGGTGGTTATAATTAAACCACCTAAATTTTGAAAAAAAAAGCATTAAAAACTTTAATAACACCCATACTTGTTGTTTCTAGTTCACACTACTTGTTGGTTATAATTAACCACCTAAATTTAGAAAAAAAAAATTAAAAACTTTTATAACACCCATACGTACTTGTTATTTCTAGTTCACACTACTTGTTGGTTATAATTAAACCACCTAAATTTAGAAAAAAAACATTAAAAACTTTTATAACACCTGTACTTACTTTTTATTCTGGTTCACACTACTTGGTGGTTATAATTAAACCACCTATATTTAGAGAAAAAAAGAAGCATTAAAAACTTTTATAACACCCATACTTACTTTTTATTCTTGTTCACACTACTTCTTGGTTATGATTAAACCACCTATATTTAGAAAACAAAACATTAAAACATTTAATAAAACCCATACCTTTTTTTTTATATACTATTTAATTATTATCATTAAGCCACCTATACTTAGAAAAAAAAAGGGACAAAAACATTAACACTTTTATACAACCCATACTAATTTTTTTTTCTTATTTATGCTAGTTAATAGTCCTGATTCTGGTGCCCGGATAAGACATAATGAGGTCTTAAAGCGATTCTTCCGTCGATGGCTTTCAATATTCCTCCTGTGACCCTCAGGGCGAGCTAATGCCGATGATGAGGCATGCTTTCTCTGCTTTCTCTAGTTTCCTCTGAACCCCTACAACTTCACCAGTCCGTGCACGTATTATTTTTTTTATGATTTATTTTCAGCTTATGGGGGGGCGCAAGATCCCACCCATTTCGGCGAGCTAATCTTGGAGCATTCGCATGACGTGCACCCCGCACATTTCCATTTGCTACAAATAACACCAACGTTGATGATAAACGACAACAACAACCATTTACCATTACAAAAGGGCAGCCGTAAACTTATCATTAACGTATTTAAGAAATATTTTCGAAACGTTAGATGAGGTTATTATATCCGCAATGAAAAAAGAAGGGAATTCCCCATTAACATATCAAAGATTTGCTTATATACTTCTCGCCATATACAAAATAGCAAACGTAATATTTCAATTAAAAGATTTCTTTTAATGACAGTGTAAAATATACATATTCTGTTCCACTGTTCATATCGACATGGTTGATGAGCCAAAATATATCAATCGATCGTCTAAAGGCCGCATAGTTAGCAAACACACAGTACCATCAAACACCATACAGCAACACCACTAATTCTGAGCCAACAGTATGAAAAATAAAAAACAACCAATAAAAATTTTGGCTCTTGGGCAACTTCCAAATTTTTACAAAAAGCGTTGTCCGTCGGTGATATACTTGCGTATAAAATTGAAGAAAATTTTAAGGGTAGTTTTTACTTTTTTTTACATAGTAAAAAGTATAGTAATCATGAAAATTTTCGAACTCGGGATTTTTGCAGATGTACCCATTACCGTATCTCCTGAGTCTGAAATAATAAAAAAATAAAAAAAATTCTTTGTCTGTCTGTGTCCACTCTACAATCCAGAGGGCTTAACTTATCGGGATAAAAATTCATATTTAAGCTTTTTACATAAATTGTGACAGGGCCAGATAATTTTGACGGAAATCTGACAGCGGGAAGTGACTTAGAAAGTTTTTCAAATTTTTGAAAATAACTCAAAAAGTATAGCACTTAGGAGAAATCTATTAAGTGCAAAAGAAATTTAAACAAAAATAAATAAAAATTAAAAAAAAAATAAAAAATAATTAAAAAATTCGAAAAAAATTTAATATATATTTACTGAAGATTCCGGTCCCTTTCGTAAAAGAAAGTCATGTTGTGCCCACACCTCCATTTTTTTATAAAATTTCTGGTGCCACGCCTGATCACTCCTAATTTTTTACAAAAAGTTATGTCCGTCGGAGATACACTTGCGTATAAAATTTTTAGACAATCGGCTACTTTTTTTACAAAATTTGTATGGGTGCCGCCCGACTAGAGGGCCCGATCACTTCCAAATGTTTACAAGTTTTGTCAATCGGAGATACACATGCGTATAAAATTTGAAGAAAATTCGGAACATTTTGTAAAATATTTGTACGGGAGCCCACGAAGAACACGAAGCCCAAGGGGACAAAATACTTTTTGTTTTGGTACAATATTTTCTTTACACGTTCGAAATTTGGTTAAAAAGGGCCTAAAAGAAGCTGAAACAAATCTAGTCCAATATTCACTGCATAAACGCAGGTATTCCCCAAGGCTCTGTTTTGTCTCCGACACTCTATTTCATTTTCATTAACGATCTCCTATTCGCTACTTCTAATCTAATCCATTCTTTCGCTAACGACAGCAATCTTAGCTTTTCCCCCTCTATATCGAAAGGGAACTTAAATAACAACGTATGTTAAGCACGTTAAATTCTGACCTTGACAGCAAAACAAGGTGGGGACTACGTAATAGTGTTGAATTCAGCGCTTCCAAAACCCAATGCTGTCTTCTGTCGTCCAAGCGTAATTTAAGCCACCAACCTTTATCCATGAACATGCATCTAGTGATGAGCAAACGCAACCATTTCGATTGTCGACCCTGAAAATACCATTCCGAATTTCATACAAATCGGTAGAGAAATGACTTAGTTCCCAAAATGTAAAAATGTAACACAATAATGTGACCAATACTGCGACTTAAAATCGCAAAACAAAATTATTTTGGATTATTATTATTTTATTTCAAATAGCTTTTCACAAATTCACAAAACGATTACAAACAAATTTATTGAAAATGGGACAGGACAACGTTTGTCGGGTCAGCTATTATGACTATATTAATGGATGTATGTATTTTTGTTCTAGCATAACTGTGGAACGCCTTGATCATTTTAAACTAAACTTGATATTAGTGTATTACTAAAATACACTACACTGCAACCCGTGTGGTGTCCATGTCAATTTTTTAAAAATAGCCGGATTTTCTTCAAATTTTAGCATATACCCATCTCCTATTAGAGAATTTACATGAACATTTTTAATTTTTATGGGTTGTTTTTGTTATAAATATACTACAACCATAGAAGCAACAACCTACATGTGCTGAAAATCGATAAGTTCTAAAGCAACAAAAAATCTTTTTAGTTAACAAATGTGCATGTCGGTAGCAAAAACGTTACTTTAAGCATTGATCATTTCTTTATTATTTAAATTTGCGGAATCAGACTTAGAAATGATGCTGTAGTTTTAATGTTAACACTAGTGATGTTGCAAATCTAGCAGTGTAAAAAAAAACAAAGAATTCATCTGAACAACATTTAACTAATATACTTTTTTTAACAGAGTAGAAAAATCCAATTTTACTCGTTCGCTTTGATGACTCGGAAAAAACAGGAAGAAAATTTTACACGAGCGAGTTTTTATATATAACATGATTACAAATGTCAAACATGATTGTAAAAGTTTTGAACTCGAACAGCAATAGGAATAGGAACAGTGCGCGCCGAAAAAGGATGGCCACTATAAATTTTTTTTTTATGAAAATAGTTCGGCACAGTGTACGTCGATAAATTATGTCCACTTGTGCGTGCAATTATTCGGAAATACCAAAATTGTTACTCAATCGGAAAAAAACCGAATGGTGTACATTACCTTCGTGAAGCTCTTAAGCATCCATGCGCATAAAAAGAAAGATGGCCACACCATGTAAAAAAAGTGAGACAATTTCCGGTGCCAACCCACAGTACAGTACCTGTTGGCGTCAGCAGTTGATTCGGCTTAACTCGCATTCAATCTGGACAGTCGATAGCCTTCTATCACCAGATTCGGTTAATACCAGTATTCAGGAGGGAAATATAGGAAAGAATGAGGGCTTTAATTCCCCCCCACCGAGAACCCGTCATCCCTGGAAAAAAGTTGCGCATAACGCTAGTTCGTGTGCGTCACTAATGGATTTAGCATATCATTCCTCCTATTTGATTAGTTAATTATCTTGTATCCAGTAAATTCCTTGGTGTACCTAGAATCATAGGATAAGTAAAAATCGCGAACCGATTGAGAAATTTTTTTTAAGGGCCGTTTTTTTTGTGGTTGCGGTTTTTTTACTATTTTCTCTTTTCTCTTTTTTTGGTTCGGGTAGTTACCAAAAAAATTTCGAATTAATATGAAAATTTGTTACAGAATCTTCGTCGTCGTCAGCGCTGTCGAGGAGGAGGATTAGCAAAGGAAAAAATGTAAGTACATACTTAATTGTTTCCTCTCTCTCACTCGTTTGGTTTTTTTGATTGTTGGTAAATTTTAAGCTCGCCGGTAATTTAAGAAGAGCCGCACCCATACTTAATTTTTCTTATATTCTTGTTCACACTATTTGGTGGTTATAATTAAACCACCTAAATTTTGAAAAAAAAAGCATTAAAAACTTTAATAACACCCATACTTGTTGTTTCTAGTTCACACTACTTGTTGGTTATAATTAACCACCTAAATTTAGAAAAAAAAAATTAAAAACTTTTATAACACCCATACGTACTTGTTATTTCTAGTTCACACTACTTGTTGGTTATAATTAAACCACCTAAATTTAGAAAAAAAACATTAAAAACTTTTATAACACCTGTACTTACTTTTTATTCTGGTTCACACTACTTGGTGGTTATAATTAAACCACCTATATTTAGAGAAAAAAAGAAGCATTAAAAACTTTTATAACACCCATACTTACTTTTTATTCTTGTTCACACTACTTCTTGGTTATGATTAAACCACCTATATTTAGAAAACAAAACATTAAAACATTTAATAAAACCCATACCTTTTTTTTTATATACTATTTAATTATTATCATTAAGCCACCTATACTTAGAAAAAAAAAGGGACAAAAACATTAACACTTTTATACAACCCATACTAATTTTTTTTTCTTATTTATGCTAGTTAATAGTCCTGATTCTGGTGCCCGGATAAGACATAATGAGGTCTTAAAGCGATTCTTCCGTCGATGGCTTTCAATATTCCTCCTGTGACCCTCAGGGCGAGCTAATGCCGATGATGAGGCATGCTTTCTCTGCTTTCTCTAGTTTCCTCTGAACCCCTACAACTTCACCAGTCCGTGCACGTATTATTTTTTTTATGATTTATTTTCAGCTTATGGGGGGGCGCAAGATCCCACCCATTTCGGCGAGCTAATCTTGGAGCATTCGCATGACGTGCACCCCGCACATTTCCATTTGCTACAAATAACACCAACGTTGATGATAAACGACAACAACAACCATTTACCATTACAAAAGGGCAGCCGTAAACTTATCATTAACGTATTTAAGAAATATTTTCGAAACGTTAGATGAGGTTATTATATCCGCAATGAAAAAAGAAGGGAATTCCCCATTAACATATCAAAGATTTGCTTATATACTTCTCGCCATATACAAAATAGCAAACGTAATATTTCAATTAAAAGATTTCTTTTAATGACAGTGTAAAATATACATATTCTGTTCCACTGTTCATATCGACATGGTTGATGAGCCAAAATATATCAATCGATCGTCTAAAGGCCGCATAGTTAGCAAACACACAGTACCATCAAACACCATACAGCAACACCACGAATTCTGAGCCAACAGTATGAAAAATAAAAAACAACCAATAAAAATTTTGGCTCTTGGGCAACTTCCAAATTTTTACAAAAAGCGTTGTCCGTCGGTGATATACTTGCGTATAAAATTGAAGAAAATTTTAAGGGTAGTTTTTACTTTTTTTTACATAGTAAAAAGTATAGTAATCATGAAAATTTTCGAACTCGGGATTTTTGCAGATGTACCCATTACCGTATCTCCTGAGTCTGAAATAATAAAAAAATAAAAAAAATTCTTTGTCTGTCTGTGTCCACTCTACAATCCAGAGGGCTTAACTTATCGGGATAAAAATTCATATTTAAGCTTTTTACATAAATTGTGACAGGGCCAGATAATTTTGACGGAAATCTGACAGCGGGAAGTGACTTAGAAAGTTTTTCAAATTTTTGAAAATAACTCAAAAAGTATAGCACTTAGGAGAAATCTATTAAGTGCAAAAGAAATTTAAACAAAAATAAATAAAAATTAAAAAAAAAATAAAAAATAATTAAAAAATTCGAAAAAAATTTAATATATATTTACTGAAGATTCCGGTCCCTTTCGTAAAAGAAAGTCATGTTGTGCCCACACCTCCATTTTTTTATAAAATTTCTGGTGCCACGCCTGATCACTCCTAATTTTTTACAAAAAGTTATGTCCGTCGGAGATACACTTGCGTATAAAATTTTTAGACAATCGGCTACTTTTTTTACAAAATTTGTATGGGTGCCGCCCGACTAGAGGGCCCGATCACTTCCAAATGTTTACAAGTTTTGTCAATCGGAGATACACATGCGTATAAAATTTGAAGAAAATTCGGAACATTTTGTAAAATATTTGTACGGGAGCCCACGAAGAACACGAAGCCCAAGGGGACAAAATACTTTTTGTTTTGGTACAATATTTTCTTTACACGTTCGAAATTTGGTTAAAAAGGGCCTAAAAGAAGCTGAAACAAATCTAGTCCAATATTCACTGCATAAACGCAGGTATTCCCCAAGGCTCTGTTTTGTCTCCGACACTCTATTTCATTTTCATTAACGATCTCCTATTCGCTACTTCTAATCTAATCCATTCTTTCGCTAACGACAGCAATCTTAGCTTTTCCCCCTCTATATCGAAAGGGAACTTAAATAACAACGTATGTTAAGCACGTTAAATTCTGACCTTGACAGCAAAACAAGGTGGGGACTACGTAATAGTGTTGAATTCAGCGCTTCCAAAACCCAATGCTGTCTTCTGTCGTCCACGCGTAATTTAAGCCACCAACCTTTATCCATGAACATGCATCTAGTGATGAGCAAACGCAACCATTTCGATTGTCGACCCTGAAAATACCATTCCGAATTTCATACAAATCGGTAGAGAAATGACTTAGTTCCCAAAATGTAAAAATGTAACACAATAATGTGACCAATACTGCGACTTAAAATCGCAAAACAAAATTATTTTGGATTATTATTATTTTATTTCAAATAGCTTTTCACAAATTCACAAAACGATTACAAACAAATTTATTGAAAATGGGACAGGACAACGTTTGTCGGGTCAGCTATTATGACTATATTAATGGATGTATGTATTTTTGTTCTAGCATAACTGTGGAACGCCTTGATCATTTTAAACTAAACTTGATATTAGTGTATTACTAAAATACACTACACTGCAACCCGTGTGGTGTCCATGTCAATTTTTTAAAAATAGCCGGATTTTCTTCAAATTTTAGCATATACCCATCTCCTATTAGAGAATTTACATGAACATTTTTAATTTTTATGGGTTGTTTTTGTTATAAATATACTACAACCATAGAAGCAACAACCTACATGTGCTGAAAATCGATAAGTTCTAAAGCAACAAAAAATCTTTATAGTTAACAAATGTGCATGTCGGTAGCAAAAACGTTACTTTAAGCATTGATCATTTCTTTATTATTTAAATTTGCGGAATCAGACTTAGAAATGATGCTGTAGTTTTAATGTTAACACTAGTGATGTTGCAAATCTAGCAGTGTAAAAAAAAACAAAGAATTCATCTGAACAACATTTAACTAATATACTTTTTTTAACAGAGTAGAAAAATCCAATTTTACTCGTTCGCTTTGATGACTCGGAAAAAACAGGAAGAAAATTTTACACGAGCGAGTTTTTATATATAACATGATTACAAATGTCAAACATGATTGTAAAAGTTTTGAACTCGAACAGCAATAGGAATAGGAACAGTGCGCGCCGAAAAAGGATGGCCACTATAAATTTTTTTTTTATGAAAATAGTTCGGCACAGTGTACGTCGATAAATTATGTCCACTTGTGCGTGCAATTATTCGGAAATACCAAAATTGTTACTCAATCGGAAAAAAACCGAATGGTGTACATTACCTTCGTGAAGCTCTTAAGCATCCATGCGCATAAAAAGAAAGATGGCCACACCATGTAAAAAAAGTGAGACAATTTCCGGTGCCAACCCACAGTACAGTACCTGTTGGCGTCAGCAGTTGATTCGGCTTAACTCGCATTCAATCTGGACAGTCGATAGCCTTCTATCACCAGATTCGGTTAATACCAGTATTCAGGAGGGAAATATAGGAAAGAATGAGGGCTTTAATTCCCCCCCACCGAGAACCCGTCATCCCTGGAAAAAAGTTGCGCATAACGCTAGTTCGTGTGCGTCACTAATGGATTTAGCATATCATTCCTCCTATTTGATTAGTTAATTATCTTGTATCCAGTAAATTCCTTGGTGTACCTAGAATCATAGGATAAGTAAAAATCGCGAACCGATTGAGAAATTTTTTTTAAGGGCCGTTTTTTTTGTGGTTGCGGTTTTTTTACTATTTTCTCTTTTCTCTTTTTTTGGTTCGGGTAGTTACCAAAAAAATTTCGAATTAATATGAAAATTTGTTACAGAATCTTCGTCGTCGTCAGCGCTGTCGAGGAGGAGGATTAGCAAAGGAAAAAATGTAAGTACATACTTAATTGTTTCCTCTCTCTCACTCGTTTGGTTTTTTTGATTGTTGGTAAATTTTAAGCTCGCCGGTAATTTAAGAAGAGCCGCACCCATACTTAATTTTTCTTATATTCTTGTTCACACTATTTGGTGGTTATAATTAAACCACCTAAATTTTGAAAAAAAAAGCATTAAAAACTTTAATAACACCCATACTTGTTGTTTCTAGTTCACACTACTTGTTGGTTATAATTAACCACCTAAATTTAGAAAAAAAAAATTAAAAACTTTTATAACACCCATACGTACTTGTTATTTCTAGTTCACACTACTTGTTGGTTATAATTAAACCACCTAAATTTAGAAAAAAAACATTAAAAACTTTTATAACACCTGTACTTACTTTTTATTCTGGTTCACACTACTTGGTGGTTATAATTAAACCACCTATATTTAGAGAAAAAAAGAAGCATTAAAAACTTTTATAACACCCATACTTACTTTTTATTCTTGTTCACACTACTTCTTGGTTATGATTAAACCACCTATATTTAGAAAACAAAACATTAAAACATTTAATAAAACCCATACCTTTTTTTTTATATACTATTTAATTATTATCATTAAGCCACCTATACTTAGAAAAAAAAGGGACAAAAACATTAACACTTTTGTACAACCCATACTAATTTTGTTTTCTTACTTATGCTAGTTAATAGTTCTGATTCTGGTGCCCGGATAAGACATAATGAGGTCTTAAAGCGATTCTTCCGTCGAGGGCTTTCAATATTCCTCCTGTGACCCTCAGGGCGAGCTAATGCCGATGATGAGGCATGCTTTCTCTGCTTTCTCTAGTTTCCTCTGAACCCCTACAACTTCACCAGTCCGTGCACGTATTATTTTTTTTATGATTTATTTTCAGCTTATGGGGGGGGCGCAAGATCCCACCCATTTCGGCGAGCTAATCTTGGAGCATTCGCATGACGTGCACCCCGCACCTCTCCATTTGCTACAAATAACACCAACGTTGATGATAAACGACAACAACAACCATTTACCATTACAAAAGGGCAGCCGTAAACTTATCATTAACGTATTTAAGAAATATTTTCGAAACGTTAGATGAGGTTATAATATCCACAATGAAAAAAGAAGGGAATTCCCTATTGACATACCAAAGATTTGTTTATATACATCTCGCCATATACAAAATATCAAACGTAACATTTCAATTAAAAGATTTCTTGTAATGACAGTGTAAAATATACATATTCTGTTCCACTGTTCATATCGACATGGTTGATGAGCCAAAATATATCAATCGATCGTCTAAAGGCCGCATAGTTAGCAAACACACAGTACCATCAAACACCATACAGCAACACCACTAATTCCGAGCCAACAGTATGAAAAATAAAAAACAACCAATAAAAATTTTGGCTCTTGGGCAACTTCCAAATTTTTACAAAAAGCGTTGTCCATATTATTAAACATTTGTGCATAAACTTAAAGAATATCGGGTACATTTTTTAAAATTTTAATGGGGCCTTCCGACACCGGGGTGAAATAACGCCGAATATTTACAAAAAGTGATGTCCATCGAAGATGCGTATAAAATTTGAAGAAAATCGGGTACTTTTTTATAAAATTTGTATGGGTGCCACCCGACCCCGGGCCTAATCACTTACAAATTTTTACAAAAAGTGTTGTCCGTCGGAGATACACTTGCGTATAAAATTGAAGAAAATTTGAAGGGTAGTTTTTACTTTCTTTTACATAGTAAAAAGAAGTATAGTAATCATGAAAATTTTCGAACTCGGGATTTTTGCAGATGTACCCATTACCGTATCTCCTGAGTCTGAAATAATAAAAAAATAAAAAAAATTCTTTGTTTGTCTGTGTCCACTCTACAATCCAGAGGGCTAAACTTATCGGGATGAAAATTCATATTTAAGCTTTTTACAAAAATTGTGAGAGGGCCAGATAATTTTGACAGCGGGAGGTGACAGTTTACTTAGACAGTTTTTCAAATTTTTGAAAATAACTCAAAAAGTATAACACTTAGGAGAAATCTGTTAAGTGCAAAAGAAATTTAAACAAAAATAAATAAAAATTAAAAAAAAATAAAAAATAAATAAAGTATTCGAAAAAAATTTAATATACATTTACTGAAGATTCCGGTCCCTTCCGTAAAAGAAAGTTATGTTGTGCCCACACCTCCATTTTTTTATAAAATTTCTGTTGGTGCCACGCCTGATCACTCCCAATTTTTTACAAAAAGTTATGTCCGTCGGAGATACACTTGCGTATAAAATTTTAAGACAATCGGCTACTTTTTTTACAAAATTTGTATGGGTGCCGCCAGACTAGAGGGCCTGACCACTTCCAAATTTTTACAAGTTTTGTCAATCGGAGATACACATACGTATAAAATTTGAAGAAAATTCGGAACATTTTGTAAAATATTTGTATGGGAGCCCACGAAGACCACGAAGCTCAAGGGGACAAAATACTTTTTGTTTTGGTGCAATATTTTCTTTACACGTTTGAAATTGGGTTAAAAAGGGCCTAAAAGAAGCTGAAACAAATCTAGTCCAATATCCACTGCATAAACGCAGGTATTCCCCAAGGCTCTGTTTTGTCTCCGACACTCTATTTCATTTTCATTAACGATCTCCTATTCGCTACTTCTAATCTAATCCATTCTTTCGCTAACGACAGCAATCTTAGCTTTTCCCCCTCTATATCGAAAGGGAACTTAAATAACAACGTATGTTAAGCACGTTAAATTCTGACCTTGACAGCAAAACAAGGTGGGGACTACGTAATAGAGTTGAATTCAGCGCTTCTAAAACCCAATGCTGTCTTCTGTCGTCCAAGCGTAATTTAAACCACCAACCTTTATCCATGACATGCATCTAGTGATGAGCAAACGCAACCATTTCGTTTGTCGACCCTGAAAATACCATTCCGAATTTCATACAAATCGGTAGAGAAATGACTTAGTTCCCAAAATGTAAAAATGTAACACAATAATGTGACCAATACTGTGACTTAAAATCGCAAAACAAAATTATTTTGGATTATTATTATTTTATTTCAAATAGCTTTTCACAAATTCACAAAACGATTACAAACAAATTTATTGAAAATGGGACAGGACAACGTTTCTCGGGTCAGCTAGTATGACTATATTAATGGATGTATGTATTTTTGTTCTAGCATAACTGTGGAACGCCTTGATCATTTTAAACTAAACTTGATATTAGTGTATTACTAAAATACACTACACTGCAACCCGTGTGGTGTCCATGTCAATTTTTTTAAAATAGCCCGATTTTCTTCAAATTTTAGCATATACCCATCTCCTATTAGAGAATTTACATGAACATTTTTAATTTTTATGGGTTGTTTTTGTTATAAATATACTACAACCATAAAAGCAACAACCATGTGCTGAAAATCGATAAGTTCTAAAGCAACAAAAAATCTTTATAGTTAACAACTGTGCATGTCGGTAGCCAAAATGTTACTTTAAGCATTGATCATTTCTTTATTATTTAAATTTGAGGAATCAGACTTAGAAATGATGCTGTAGTTTTAATGTTAACACTAGTGATGTTGCAAATCTAGCAGTGTAAAAAAAACAAAGAATTCATCTGAACAACATTTAACTAATATACTTTTTTTAACAGAGTAGAAAAATCCAATTTTACTCGTTCACTTTGATGACTCGGAAAAAACAGGAAGAAAATTTTACACGAGCGAGTTTTTATATATAACATGTTAACAAATGTCAAACATGATTGTAAAAGTTTTGAACTCGAACAGCAATAGGAATAGGAACAGTGCGCGCCGAAAAAGGATGGCCACTATAAAAAATTTTTTAATATGAAAATAGTTCGGCACAGTGTACGTCGATAAATTATGTCCACTTGTGCGTGCAATTATTCGGAAATACCAAAATTGTTACTCAATCGGAAAAAAACCGAATGGTGTACATTACCTTCGTGAAGCTCTTAAGCATCCATGTGCATAAAAAGAAAGATGGCCACACCATGTAAAAAAAGTGAGACAATTTCCGGTGCCAACCCACAGTACAGTACCTGTTGGCGTCAGCAGTTGATTCGGCTTAACTCGCATTCAATCTGGACAGTCGATAGCCTTCTATCACCGGATTCGGTTAATACCAGTATTCAGGAGGGAAATATAGGAAAGAATGAGGGCTTTAATTCCCCCCCACCGAGAACCCGTCATCCCTGGAAAAAAGTTGCGCATAACGCTAGTTCGTGTGCGTCACTAATGGATTTAGCATATCATTCCTCCTATTTGATTAGTTAATTATCTTGTATCCAGTAAATTCCTTGGTGTACCTAGAATCATAGGATAAGTAAAAATCGCGAACCGATTGAGAAATTTTTTTTAAGGGACGTTTTTTTTTGAAGTTGCGGTTTTTTTTACTATTTTCTCTTTTCTCTTTTTTTGGTTCGAATTTCGAATTAATATGAAAATTTGTTACAGAATCTTCGTCGTCGTCAGCGCTGTCGAGGAGGAGGATTAGCAAAGGAAAAATGTAAGTACATACTTAATTGTTTCCTCTCTCTCACTCGTTTGGTTTTTTTTATTGTTGGTAAATTTTAAGCTCGCCGGTAATTTAAGAAGAATTTTTCTTATATTCTTGTTCATACTATTTGGTGGTTATAATTAACCCACCTACATTTTGAAAAAAAAAACATTAAAAACTTTGATAACACCCATACTTCTTGTTTCTAGTTCACACTACTTGTTGGTTATAATTAAACCACCTAAGTTTAGAAAAAAAACATAAAAAACTTTTATAACACCCATACTAACTTGTTATTTCTAGTTCACACTACTTGTTGGTTATAATTAAACCACCTTAATTTAGAAAAAAAACCTTAAAAACTTTTATAACACCTATACTTACTTTTTATTCTGGTTCACACTACTTGGTGGTTATAATTAAACCACCTATATTTAGAAAAAAAAGAACCATAAAAAACTTCTATAACACCCATACTTACTTTTTATTCTTATTCACACTACTTCTTGGTTATGATTAAACCACCTATATTTAGAAAACAAAACATTAAAACATTTAACAAAACCCATACTTATTTTTTTATACTATTTAATTATTATCATTAAGCCACCTATACTATAAAACCCATACTTATTTTTTTTATACTATTTAATTATTATCATTAAGCCACCTATACTTGGAAAAAAAAGGGACAAAAACATAAACACTTTTATACAACCCATACTAATTTTTTTTTCTTATTTATGCTAGTTAATAGTTTTGATTAAACAATCTGTACCGAGAATTTCCTCAATTCAACCAATTCGATATAAATAAAATAAAAAAAAAGAGAGAGAACATTTTTCCGATCTAAATAACATGTGTCTTTGCCTTTCGTTGGAGAACGTTTCACGTAGGTACGTATCGCTGGTGCCCGGATAAGACATAATGAGGTTTTAAAGCGATTCTTCCGTCGAGGGCTTTCAATATTCCTCCTGTGACCATCAGGGCGAGCTTATGCCGATGATGAGGCATGCTTTCTCTGCTTTCTCTAGTTTCCTCTGAACCCCTACGACTTCACCAATCCGTGCACGTATTATTTTTATTATGATTTATTTTCAGCTTATGGGGGGGCGCAAGATCCCACCCGTTTCGGCGAGCTAATCTTGGAGCATTCGCATGACGTGCACCCCGCACATTTCCATTTGCTACAAATAATACCAACGTTGATGATAAACGACAACAACAACCATTTACCATTACAAAAGGGCAGCCGTTAACTTATCATTAACGTATTTAAGAAATATTTTCGAAACGTTAGATGAGGTTATAATATCCGCAATGAAAAAAGAAGGGAATTCCCCATTAACATATCAAAGATTTGCTTATATACTTCTCGCCATATACAAAATAGCAAACGTAACATTTCAATTAAAAGATTTCTTTTAATGACAGTGTAAAATATACATATTCTGTTCCACTGTTCATATCGACATGGTTGATGAGCCAAAATATATCAATCGATCGTCTAAAGGCCGCATAGTTAGCAAACACACAGTACCATCAAACACCATACAGCAACACCACTAATTCCGAGCCAACAGTATGAAAAATAAAAAACAACCAATAAAAATTTTGGCTCTGGGCAACTTCCAAATTTTTACAAAAAGCGTTGTCCATATTATTAAACATTTGTGCATAAACTTGAAGAAAATCGGGTACATTTTTTAAAATTTTAATGGGGCCTTCCGACACCGGGGTGAAATCACGCCGAATATTTACAAAAAGTGTTGTCCATCGAAGATGCGGATAAAATTTGAAGAAAATCGGGTACTTTTTTATAAAATTTGTATGGGTGCCACCCGACCCCGGGCCTGATCACTTCCAAATTTTTACAAAAAGTGTTGTCTGTCGGAGATACACTTGCGTATAAAATTTAAAGACAATCGGCTACTTTTTTTACAAAATTTGTATGGGTGCCGCCCGACTAGAGGGACCGATCACTTCCAAATTTTTACAAGTTTTGTCAATCGGAGATACACATGCGTATAAAATTTGAAGAAAATTCGGAACATTTTGTAAAATATTTGTATGGGAGCCCACGAAGACCACGAAGCCCAAGGGGACAAAATACTTTTTGTTTTGGTACAATATTTTCTTTACACGTTTTAAATTTGGTTAAAAAGGGCCTAAAAGAAGCTGAAACAAATCTAGTCCAATATTCACTGCATAAACGCAGGTATTCCCCAAGGCTCTGTTTTGTCTCCGACACTCTATTTCATTTTCATTAACGATCTCCTATTCGCTACTTCTAATTTAATCCATTCTTTCGCTAACGACAGCAATCTTAGCTTTTCATATGATTTCACGCTTTCTGCATCCCCCCCCCCCCTCTACATCGAATGGGAACTTAAAAAAACAACGTATGTTAAGCACGTTAAATTCTGACCTTGACAGCAAAACAAGGTGGGGACTACGTAATAGAGTTGAATTCAGCGCTTCTAAAACCCAATGCTTTCTTCTGTCGTCCAAGCGTAATTTAAACATCCAACCTTTATCCATGAACATGCATCTAGTGATGAGCAAACGCAACCATTTCGTTTGTCGACCCTGAAAATACCATTCCGAATTTCATACAAATCGGTAGGGAAATGACTTAGTTCCCAAAATGTAAAAATATAACACAATAATGTGACCAATACTGTGACTTAAAATCGCAAAACAAAATTATTTTGGATTATTATTATTTTATTTCAAATAGCTTTTCACAAATTCACAAAACGATTACAAACAAATTTATTAAAAATGAGACAGGACAACGTTTGTCGGGTCAGCTGTATGACTATATTAATGGATGTATGTATTTTTGTTCTAGCATAACTGTGGAACGCCTTGATCATTTTTAACTAAACTTGATATTAGTATATTACTAAAATACACTACACTGCGACCCGTGTGGTGTCCATGTCAATTTTTTAAAAATAGCCCGATTTTCTTCAAATTTTAGCATATACCCATCTCCTATTAGAGAATTTACATGAACATTTTTAATTTTTATGGGTTGTTTTTGTTATAAATATACTACAACCATAGAAGCAACAACCTACATGTGCTGAAAATCGATAAGTTCTAAAGCAACAAAAAATCTTTATAGTTAACAACTGTGCATGTCGGTAGCCAAAACGTTTTTTTAAGCATTGATCATTTCTTAGACTTAGAAATGATGCTGTAGTTTTTATGTTAAGACTAGTGATGTTGCAAATCTAGCAGTGTAAAAAAAAACAACGAATTAATTTGAACAACATTTAACTAATATACTTTTTTTAACAGAGTAGAAAAATCAAATTTTACTCGTTCGCTCTGATGACTCAGAAAAAAAAGGAAGAAAATTTTACACGAGCGAGTTTTTATATATAACATGATTACAAAGGTCAAACATGATTGAAAAAGTTTCGAACTCGAACAGCAATAGGAATAGGAACAGTGCGCGCCGAAAAAGGATGGCCACTATTTTTTTTGTATCATCATTAAATTCGACTATAAAATTTTTTTAAGATAAAATAGTTCGGCACAGTGTACGTCGATAAATTATGTCCACTTGTGCGTGCAATTATTCGGAAATACCAAAATTGTTACTCAATCGGAAAAAAACCGAATGGTGTACATTACCTTCGTGAAGCTCTTAAGCATCCATGTGCATAAAAAGAAAGATGGCCACACCATGTAAAAAAAGTGAGACAATTTCCGGTGCCAACTCACAGTACAGTACCTGTTGGCGTCAGCAGTTGATTCGGCTTAACTCGCATTCAATCTGGACAGTCGATAGCCTTCTATCACCGGATTCGGTTAATACCAGTATTCAGGAGGGAAATATAGGAAAGAATGAGGGCTTTAATTCCCCCCAACCACCGAAAATTTTTTTTAAGGGACGTTTTTTTGTGGTTGCGGTTTTTTTTTACTATTTTCTCTTTTCTCTTTTTTTGGTTCGGGTAGTTACCAAAAAAATTTCGAATTAATATGAAAATTTGTTACAGAATCTTCGTCGTCGTCAGCGCTTTCGAGGAGGAGGATTAGCAAAGGAAAAAATGTAAGTTCATACTTAATTCTTTCCTCTTCCTCTCTCACTCGTTTGGTTTTTTTGATTGTTGGTAAATTTTAAGCTCGCCGGTAATTAAAGAAGAGCCGCACCCATACTTAATTTTTCTTATATTCTTTTTCACACTATTTGGTGGTTATAACTAAACCACCTAAATTTTGAAAAAAAAACATTAAAAACTTTAATAACACCCATACTTGTTGTTTCTAGTTCACACTACTTGTTGGTTATAGTTAAACCACCTAAATTTAGAAAAAAAACATTAAAAACTTTTATAACACCCATACTTACTTGTTATTTCTAGTTCACACTATTTGTTGGTTATAATTAAACCACCTAAATTTAGAAAAAAAAAACATTAAAAACTTTTATAACACCTATACTTACTTTTGATTCTGGTTCACACTACTTGATGGTTATAATTAAACCACCTATATTTAGAAAAAAAAGAATCATTAAAAACTTTTATAACACCCATACTTACTTTTTATTCTTATTCACACTACTTCTTGGTTATGATTAAACCACCTATATTTAGAAAACAAAACATTAAAACATTTAATAAAACCCATACTTATTTTTTTATACTATTTAATTATTATCATTAAGCCACCTATGCGTGGAAAAAAAGGGACAAAAACATTAACACTTTTATACAACCCATACTAATTTTGTTTTCTTATTTAAGCTAGTTAATAGTTTTGATTAAACAATCTGTACCGAAAATTTCCTCAATTCAACCAAATCGATATACATAAAATAAAAAAAAAAGAGAGAGAACATTTTTCCGATCTAAATAACATGTGTCTTTGCCTTTCATTGGAGAACGTTTCACGTCGGTACGTCTCGCTGGTTTCGCGATTCTTCCGTCGAGGGCTTTCAATATTCCTCCTGTGACCCTCAGGTCGAGCTAATGCCGATGATGAGGCATGCTTTCTCTGCTTTCTCTAGTTTCCTCTGAACCCCTACGACTTCACCAATCCGTGCACGTATTATTTTTTTTATGATTTATTTTCAGCTTATGGGGGGGCGCAAGATCCCACCCATTTCGGCGAGCTAATCTTGGAGCATTCGCATGACGTGCACCCCGCACCTCTCCATTTGCTACAAATAACACCAACGTTGATGATAAACGACAACAACAACCATTTACCATTACAAAAGGGCAGCCGTAAACTTATAATTAACGTATTTAAGAAATATTTTCGAAACGTTAGATGAGGTTATAATATCCGCAATGAAAAAAGAAGGGAATTCCCCATTGACATATCAAAGATTTGCTTATATACTTCTCGCCATATACAAAATAGCAAACGTAACATTTCAATTAAAAGATTTCTTTTAATGACAGTGTAAAATATACATATTCTGTTCCAATGTTCATATCGACATGGTTGATGAGCCAAAATATATCAATCGATCGTCTAAAGGCCGCATAGTTAGCAAACACACAGTACCATCAAACACCATACAGCAACACTACTAAATCCGAGCCAACAGTATGAAAAATAAAAAACAACCAATAAAAATTTTGGCTCTTTGGCAACTTCCAAATTTTTACAAAAAGCGTTGTACATATTATTAAACATTTGTGCATAAACTTGAAGAAAATCGGGTACATTTTTTAAAATTTTAATGGGGCTTTCCGACACCGGGGTGAAATCACGCCGAATATTTACAAAAAGTGTTGTCCATCGAAGATGCGTATAAAATTTGAAGAAAATCGGGTACTTTTTTATAAAATTTGTATGGGTGCCACCCGACCCCGGGCCTGATCACTTCCAAATTTTTACAAAAAGTGTTGTCCGTCGGAGATACACTTGCGTATAAAATTGAAGAAAATTTTAAGGGTAGTTTTTACTTTTTTTTACATAGTAAAAAGAAGTATAGTAATCATGAAAATTTTCGAACTCGGGATTTTTGCAGATGTACCCATTACCGTATCTCCTGAGTCTGAAATAATAAAAAAATAAGAAAAAATTCTTTGTCTGTCTGTGTCCACTCTACAATCCAGATTTAATATACATTTACTGAAGATTCCGGTCCCTTCCGTAAAAGAAAGTTATGTTGTGCCCACACCTCCATTTTTTTATAAAATTTCTGTTGGTGCCACGCCTGGTCACTCCCAATTTTTTACAAAAAGTTATGTCCGTCGGAGATACACTTGCGTATACAATTTTAAGACAATCGGCTACTTTTTTTACAAAATTTGTATGGGTGCCGCCCGACTAGAGGGCCCGAATTTTTACAAGTTTTGTCAATCGGAGATACACATGCGTATAAAATTTGAAGAAATTTCGGAACATTTTGTAAAATATTTGTATGGGAGCCCACGAAGACCACGAAGCCCAAGGGGACAAAATACTTTTTGTTTTGGTACAATATTTTCTTTACACGTTTTAAATTTGGTTAAAAAGGGCCTAAAAGAAGCTGAAACAAATATAGTCCAATATTCACTGCATAAACGCAGGTATTCCCCAAGGCTCTGTTTTGTCTCCGACACTCTATTTCATTTTCATTAACGATCTCCTATTCGCTACTTCTAATCTAATCCATTCTTTCGCTAACGACAGCAATCTTAGCTTTTCCCCCTCTATATCGAAAGGGAACTTAAATAACAACGTATGTTAAGCACGTTAAATTTTGACCTTGACAGCAAAACAAGGTGGGGACTACGTAATAGAGTTGAATTCAGCGCTTCTAAAACCCAATGCTGTCTTCTGTCGTCCAAGCGTAATTTAAACCACCAACCTTTATCCATGAACATGCATCTAGTGATGAGCAAACGCAACCATTTCGTTTGTCGACCCTGAAAATACCATTCCGAATTTCATACAAATCGGTAGAGAAATGACTTAGTTCCCAAAATGTAAAAATGTAACACAATAATGTGACCAATACTGTGACTCAAAATCGCAAAACAAAATTATTTTGGATTATTATTATTTTATTTCAAATAGCTTTTCACAAATTCACAAAACGATTGCAAACAAATTTATTGAAAATGGGACAGGACAACGTTTTTCGGGTCAGCTAGTATGACTATATTAATGGATGTATGTATTTTTGTTCTAGCATAACTGTGGAACGCCTTGATCATTTTAAACTAAACTTGATATTAGTGTATTACTAAAATACACTACACTGCAACCCGTGTGGTGTCCATGTCAATTTTTTAAAAATAGCCCGATTTTCTTCAAATTTTAGCATATACCCATCTCCTATTAGAGAATTTACATGAACATTTTTAATTTTTATGGGTTGTTTTTGTTATAAATATACTACAACCATAAAAGCAACAACCATGTGCTGAAAATCGATAAGTTCTAAAGCAACAAAAAATCTTTATAGTTAACAACTGTGCATGTCGGTAGCCAAAATGTTACTTTAAGCATTGATCATTTCTTTATTATTTAAATTTGCGGAATCAGACTTAGAAATGATGCTGTAGTTTTTATGTTAACACTAGTGATGTTGCAAATCTAGCAGTGTAAAAAAAAAACAAAGAATTCATCTGAACAACATTTAACTAATATACTTTTTTTAACAGAGTAGAAAAATCCAATTTTACTCGTTCGCTTTGATGACTCGGAAAAAACAGGAAGAAAATTTTACACGAGCGAGTTTTTATATATAACATGTTTACAAATGTCAAACATGATTGTAAAAGTTTCGAACTCGAACAGCAATAGGAATAGGAACAGTGCGCGCCGAAAAAGGATGGCCACTATAAAAAATTTTTTAATATGAAAATAGTTCGGCACAGTGTACGTCGATAAATTATGTCCACTTGTGCGTGCAATTATTCGGAAATACCAAAATTGTTACTCAATCGGAAAAAAACCGAATGGTGTACATTACCTTCGTGAAGCTCTTAAGCATCCATGTGCATAAAAAGAAAGATGGCCACACCATGTAAAAAAAGTGAGACAATTTCCGGTGCCAACCCACAGTACAGTACCTGTTGGCGTCAGCAGTTGATTCGGCTTAACTCGCATTCAATCTGGACAGTCGATAGCCTTCTATCACCGGATTCAGTTAATACCAGTATTCAGGAGGGAAATATAGGAAAGAATGAGGGCTTTAATTCCCCCCCACCGAGAACCCGTCATCCCTGGAAAAAAGTTGCGCATAACGCTAGTTCGTGTGCGTCACTAATGGATTTAGCATATCATTCCTCCTATTTGATTAGTTAATTATCTTGTATCCAGTAAATTCCTTGGTGTACCTAGAATCATAGGATAAGTAAAAATCGCGAACCGATTGAGAAATTTTTTTTAAAGGGACGTTTTTTTTTGTGGTTGCGGTTTTTTTTACTATTTTCTTTTTTCTCTTTTTTTGGTTCGGGTAGTTACCAAAAAAATTTCGAATTAATATGAAAATTTGTTACAGAATCTTCGTCGTCGTCAGCGCTGTCCAGGAGGAGGATTAGCAAAGGAAAAATTTAAGTACATACTTAATTGTTTCCTCTCTCTCAATCGTTTGGTTTTTTTGATTGTTGGTAAATTTTAAGCTCGCCGGTAATTTAAGAAGAATTTTTCTTATATTCTTGTTCACACTATTTGGTGGTTATAATTAACCCACCTACATTTTGAAAAAAAAAAAACATTAAAAACTTTGATAACACCCATACTTGTTCTTTCTAGTTCACACTACTTGTTGGTTATAATTAAACCACCTAAGTTTAGAAAAAAAAAACATAAAAAACTTTTATAACACCCATACTTACTTGTTATTTCTAGTTCACACTACTTGTTGGTTATAATTAAACCACCTTAATTTAGAAAAAAAACATTAAAAACTTTTATAACACCTATACTTACTTTTTATTCTGGTTCACACTACTTGGTGGTTATAATTAAACCACCTATATTTAGAAAAAAAAGAAGCATACAAAACTTTTATAACACCCATACTTACTTTTTATTCTTATTCACACTACTTCTTGGTTATGATTAAACCACCTATATTTAGAAAACAAAACATTAAAACATTTAACAAAACCCATACTTATTTTTTTTATACTATTTAATTATTATCATTAAGCCACCTATACTTGGAAAAAAAAAGGGACAAAAACATTATCACTTTTATACAACCCATACTAATTTTTTTTCTTATTTATGCTAGTTAATAGTTTTGATTAAACAATCTGTACCGAGAATTTCCTCAATTCAACCAATTCGATATAAATAAAATAAAAAAAAAAGAGAGAGAACATTTTTCCGATCTAAATAACATGTGTCTTTGCCTTTCGTTGGAGAACGTTTCACGTAGGTACGTATCGCTGGTGCCCGGATAAGACATAATGAGGTTTTAAAGCGATTCTTCCGTCGAGGGCTTTCAATATTCCTCCTGTGACCATCAGGGCGAGCTAATGCCGATGATGAGGCATGCTTTCTCTGCTTTCTCTAGTTTCCTCTGAACCCCTACGACTTCACCAATCCGTGCACGTATTATTTTTTTTATGATTTATTTTCAGCTTATGGGGGGGGCGCAAGATCCCACCCATTTCGGCGAGCTAATCTTGGAGCATTCGCATGACGTGCATCCCGCACCTCTCCATTTGCTAGAAATAACACCAACGTTGATGATAAACGACAACAACAACCATTTACCATTACAAAAGGGCAGCCGTAAACTTATAATTAACGTATTTAAGAAATATTTTCGAAACGTTAGATGAGGTTATAATATCCGCAATGAAAAAAGAAGGGAATTCCCCATTGACATATCAAAGATTTGCTTATATACTTCTCGCCATATACAAAATAGCAAACGTAACATTTCAATTAAAAGATTTCTTTTAATGACAGTGTAAAATATACATATTCTGTTCCAATGTTTATATCGACATGGTTGATGAGCCAAAATATATCAATCGATCGTCTAAAGGCCGCATAGTTAGCAAACACACAGTACCATCAAACACCATACAGCAACACCACTAAATCCGAGCCAACAGTATGAAAAATAAAAAACAACCAATAAAAATTTTGGCTCTTTGGCAACTTCCTAATTTTTACAAAAAGCGTTGTACATATTATTAAACATTTGTGCATAAACTTGAAGAAAATCGGGTACATTTTTTAAAATTTTAATGGGGCTTTCCGACACCGGGGTGAAATCACGCCGAATATTTACAAAAAGTGTTGTCCATCGAAGATGCGTATAAAATTTGAAGAAAATCGGGTACTTTTTTATAAAATTTGTATGGGTGCCACCCGACCCCGGGCCTGATCACTTCCAAATTTTTACAAAAAGTGTTGTCCGTCGGAGATACACTTGCGTATAAAATTGAAGAAAATTTTAAGGGTAGTTTTTACTTTTTTTTACATAGTAAAAAGAAGTATAGTAATCATGAAAATTTTCGAACTCGGGATTTTTGCAGATGTACCCATTACCGTATCTCTTGAGTCTGAAATAATAAAAAAATAAAAAAAATTCTTTGTCTGTCTGTGTCCACTCTACTATCCAGAGGGCTGAACTTA
Organism: Nephrocerus scutellatus; assembly: GCA_947095585.1. NCBI lineage: Eukaryota > Metazoa > Arthropoda > Insecta > Diptera > Pipunculidae > Nephrocerus > Nephrocerus scutellatus. The sequence goes on from OX352762.1 coordinate 45,055,454, forward strand.
TCGGGATGAAAATTCATATTTACGCTTTTTACATAAATTGTGAGAAGTTTTGTCCGTCGGAGATACACTTGCGTATAAAATTTTAAGACAATCGGCTACATTTTTACAAAATTTTTATGGGTGCCGCCCGACTAGAGGGCCCGATTACTTCCAAATTTTTACAAGTTTTGTCAATCGGAGATACACATGCGTATAAAATTTGAAGAAAATTCGGAACATTTTGTAAAATATTTGTATGGGAGCCCCCCGACCACGAAGCCCAAGGGGACAAAATACTTTTTGTTTTGGTACAATATTTTCTTTACACGTTTGAAATTTGAAAGGGCCTAAAAGAAGCTGAAACAAATCTAGTCCAATATTCACTGCATAAACGCAGGTGTTCCCCAAGGCTCTGTTTTGTCTCCGACACTCTATTTCATTTTCATTAACGATCTCCTATTCGCTACTTCTAATCTAATCAATTCTTTCGCTAACGACAGCAATCTTAGCTTTTCATATGATCTTACGCTTTCTGCAGCCCCCCCCCTCTACATCGCAAGGGAACTTAAATAACAACGTACTTTAAAATTCTGACCTTGACAGCAAAACAAGGTGGGGACTACGTAATAGAGTTGAATTGAGCGCTTCTAAAACCCAATGCTCTCTTCTGTCGTCCAAGCGTAATAAACCACCAACCTTTATCCATGAACATGCATCTAGTGATGAGCAAGCGCAACCATTTCGTTTGTCGACCCTGAAAATACCATTCCGAATTTCATACAAATCGGTAGAGAACTGACTTGGTTCCCAAAATGTAAAAATGTAACACAATAATGTGACCAATACTTAAAATCGCAAAACAAAATTATTTTGGATTATTATTATTTTATTTCAAATAGCTCTTAACAAATTCACAAAACGATTACAAACAAATTTATTGAAAATGGGAAGGACAACGTTTGTCGGGTCAGCTATTATGACTATATTAATGGATGTATGTATTTTTGTTCTAGCATAACTGTGGAACTTGGGGATCTGCATTGCGATTGATCGGGAAACTACTGACTGCTCAAAACTTGGTTTGGGCCAGTAGCGTAACAATCAAGTTCGTGATGTAGTGCTTGCTCTACCTCCTCGTGGTGGTCCCTGGGCAACTATGTGTATAAATCCTTATACATGTAGGCTAAAACTGCAAGTGCGAACGGTCTAGCGTTTCTAGTCTAGGTAACGTGGGCTAGCACCCTGCGGTACCGAAAAATACCCGCTACTGAAACTGACACAACGCCTCGGATAAGTAATGATCGAATAATGACGACTTTTGGCTATTGTACCCGGACTAAGATTGGTTTCTGGAATGTGAGGACGCTCCTTGACTCTGGGAGTGAAGGACCTCATAATGCCAGATTTCTTCAACTGGAACGTGAGTTTCTTCGATATAATTTGGACATACTGGGAGTGAGTGAAGTAAGATGGTTCGACGCGGGAGAGTACCAATCCCCAACGTGTAACACTGTGCTACTCTACTCTGGCAAACCCTCCGGCAGTACCCGTGAATCTGGAGTGGGTCTGCTGCTAACGCCAACAGCACGTAGAGGCCTAATTTCCTGGCACCCGCATAGTGATAGGATCATATCGGCCAGATTTCGGACTAGAGTACGGCGCGTCACGATCATACAGTGCTACGCCCCAACGAATCCCTCGACTGAGGATGAAAAGGACAACTTCTACAATCAACTAAACGCTGTATTCAACGCAACGCCGAACGGAGATATCGTCATCGTGATGGGGGATTTGAATGCCAAGGTTGGCAACGACAATGAAGGACTCAAGCATGTGATTGGGAAGCACGGCCTCGGCGAACGAAATGACAATGGTGAAAGATTTGTTGATTTCTGCAACACCAACAACCTTGTTATAGGAGGCACCATGTTTGAGCATAAGACTTGCCACAAGGTCAGCTGGGTGTCAACTGACAGGCAATCATCATCCAACCAAATCGACCATGTGGCGATCAGCAGACGTTTTAGGAGCTGTCTGTTAGACATCCGAATGCCTAGGTATAACATCGACCGGCTAAAGATCCTCTCTGTACGCCAGCAATTAAGGGATCATTAATCGGAAGGAGTGGAAGCAATCAGCAGCTCACTGCCGACAACCATCCAGGAGCATTGGAAGGCTGTGAAAAATGTTTTGACATCTGGAGCGGAAAGTATTGTTGGTAGAAGCCAGGCAAGGCACAGCACGTGGCTTACCGATGATACCTGGAGGCGGATTGAAGAACGTAAGCTACTTAAAGCTCGTATTGTAGATATCCCAGCAGCAGCGAGGAGCGAGCTAGAGTCCATGTATCGAAGAAAAATGAGAGAAGTGCAGCATAGTGTAAGACGTGACAAGCGTAACTATATTAACAACCTGGCCTCAGAAGCAGAGGAAGCAGCGAGCCGGTGCGATAGCAGAACCGTTTACAGAATCACCAAAGAGCTGACGGGTGGTCACCGCTCTAGCCAACATCCGGTGAAAGGCCTAGATGGTACCGTACTCGTTTCAGATGAGGATCAGCTCAAGCGATGGAAGGAGCATTTCTCTACGGTCCTTAACCGTGTATTTGCTAACGATATGCACCTAAATCAAACGGAAATGCCGGAAGTAACAATTTCCCGAATTCGCACCTCAACTCCCAGTAAAGACGAGATCGCTACCGCGATTAACGCACTAAAGAACAACAAGTCGGTAGGACTAGATGGTATACCCGCAGAGCTTCTGCGTGCAGCTCCAACGACATCAGCAGAGCTTTTATATCCTCTTGTAGAGAGAGCTTGGGAGGTAGAAAGTTTCCCCGAAGAGTGGAAGAAGGGAATGATTGTCAAGCTCCCTAAAAAAGGTAGTCTTATGGAGTGCGAAAACTGGAGAGGCATTTGCGTTCTCCCTGCAGTTGCAAAAGTAATAGCCAAAGTAGTACTTGAACGTATTAAGGAACATCTGGAAGATACACTCGATGCCGAACTAGCAGGTTTCCGCACTGGATCCTCCTGTGTAGACCACATAAACACCCTGCGGATCATTATTGAACAGTGCGTTGAATTCCGGTCAACACTGCACCTGCTGCTCATCGATTTTGAGAAGGCGTTTGACAGTGTCAACAGACAGTTTATCTGGCTCGCCTTGCGCAGGAGAGGTATACCCGATAAACTAATAGCTATTATTAAAGCAACCTATGATGGCTCTAAATGTCATGTGCTGCATAGAGGAAAGCTGTCAGAGGAATTCGAGATCCTAAGTGGGGTACGACAAGGTTGCATTCTATCGCCGATACTTTTTTTGTTGGTGATTAGCGATGTACTTCGCGCAGCTTTATCTACTGGAAACGGAGGAATTCGTTGGACTCTTACATCTCAACTCAAACATCTGGATTACGCTGACGACGTTTGTTTACTCTGACATAGAATTATGGAGCTGCACCAAATGACAACAAATGTGGAGAGGGAGGCAAATGTTGCGGGTTTGAAGATTAATACTGCCAAAACCAAAATCATCAACCTCGGCACTAACTCAGTTACTCATGTTAACATTGCTGGACAGCCGGTAGAGTGAGTAGAGAGTTTCCAATATCTTGGGAGTATTGTCTCGACCGAAGGTGGAACCGAACAGGACATTGCCAACCGTTCGGCAAAGCAAAATCGGTGTTTGGAATGATGTCCATGATATAGCGAAGCAATGCGATCAGCTTAAACACCAAGCTGCGACTGTTCCGCTCAAATGTTGAATCTGTGCTGTTGTATGGGTGCAGCACTTGGAAGGTGACCGCTACTATCACAAAAAGATTACAAACATTTGTAAATAGGTGCCTACGGAACATCTTAAGGGTTTTCTGGCCTAACCGTATCTCTAACGAACATCTTTACCAGAGAACGGGTCAGGAACCAATAGGCACAACCATCCAACGACGGAAGTGGCAGTGGATTGGTCATACACTCCGAAAAGGCGACAGTTCCATAGCAAACTACGCAATGCAATGGAACCCGTTATCTCAGGAGGGTAGAAGAACGGGTCGTCCGAGAAATACATGGCGCAGAACAGTTGAGGAGGAGGCACGGCAATTGGGGAAGAGTTGGAGAGAGCTGAAGCTCATTGCCAAGAACCGCACGCGATGGCGCGTAGGCGTAGTAGAGGCCCTAGGACCCATAAGGAGATACAGGACATAAAGAAGAAAGAAGATAACTCTGGAACGCCTTGATCATTTTTAACTAAACTTGATATTAGTGTATTACTAAAATACACTACACTGCGACACGTGTGGTGTCCTATTAGAGAATTTACATGAAAATTTTTAATTTTTATGGGTTATTTTTGTTATAAATATACTACAACCATAGAAGCAACAACCTACATGTGCTGAAAATCGATAAGTTCTAAAGCAACAAAAAATCTTTATAGTTAACAACTGTGCATGTCGGTAGCCAAAATGTTACTTTAAGCATTGATCATTTCTTTATTATTTAAATTTGCGGAATCAGACTTAGAAATGATGCTGTAGTTTTTATGTTAACACTAGTGATGTTGCAAATCTAGCAGTGTAAAAAAAAACAAAGAATTAATTTGAACAACATTTAACTAATATACTTTTTTTAACACAGTAGAAAAATCCAATTTTACTCGTTCGCTCTGATGACTCGGAAAAAACAGGAAGAAAATTTTACACGAGCGAGTTTTTATATATAACATGATTACAAATGTCAAACATGATTGAAAAAGTTTCGAACTTAGAATATTTCGAAAACGCAAAGCTCGGTCTACACGAGCGCAAGCATACATTACTATTTCAATTTATCATTTTTTTTATTATTTTTTTATTATTGAGGTTTAGGCGTCAACATACTGCATCCCACAAAATTATAAATTAAAATTAAGTGTAATAACAGGCGACTGATCAAGACCTTCCACACTATCATCTTGGTTTTATGTTCCACATTATAATCTTGTTTGTATTCAAATAATGGCGATGGTTATAGGTAAGAACAATATGTTTACAATAATTTGTTAATAACTTATTTTTGGTTAGTTACAACCACGACATGTTTATGAAACTTATTTGTGGTTTAAAGGTGTTAATTATGTTAACCACAATAATAGTGAATAAAATATAATTGAAACATTGGAAAAATATTTGTTGTGTTTTACTTAACTAGGATTATTCAGTGATGGTTGATGATTCAGCTGAAGTGTTGTTTGAGTTGTGATCTTCGATCGGTAGTGGTATTAATTTTACAATTGGCCTTTTCGTAACACCTCGACTCGTTTTTACTGTAGCGACTCGTATCCTGCCATCATTACCGCTGTGGACTTGTTGAATTCGTCCAATAATCCAATGAGATTGTAGAATGTTGTCATCTTTAATTAGTACCAGTTGATTGATGAATATATTTTCTGCTTTAGTTTGCCATTTCTGACGTTGATTAAGAGTACTCAAGTAGTCCCTCCACCATGATCTCCAGAACGCTTGCACTCGGTTGTGTATATTTTGCCATTTTGACAGACGATTTGAGCTGATGTGGCTTAGGTCTGGTTCAGGAATACTAGTAAATGGCTCCCCAAGCCGGAGTTAGTACATCATGTGACGTGACGTCATTAGATATAGCAGAATTTGGTGGCCTCGAATTTAATAGGCCTTCTATTTGAATGAGCATTGTTGTTGCCTCTTCATAAGTTAGTGATGTAGATCCAGACACTCGGTAAAAATGATGCTTGATGGATTTTATATGTGACTCCCATAACCCTCCAAAATGTGGTGCTCTTGGTGGGTTGAATTTGAATATAATTTTCGGCAGAGATAAAATTCGTACATTAGTTATATGTGACTATCAGATTTCATTAGGTCGGCGAGAAGATGTAATTCATTGCGAGCTCCAATGAAATTACTGCCGTTGTTACAATGTATTTGGCACGGCATTCCGCGGCGTGAAATAAATCGTTTAAGAGCGGCAATGAAGGCTTCGGTTGTCATATCAGTAACGAGCTCAATATGGATCGCTTTTACAGACAAACAAATGAATAATGCTATGTACGCCTTAGTTAAGTTGCATTTTCCTCGTCCCTTTCGATCTGTTAAATAAATAGGGCCCGCGTAATCGACTCCAGTATACAGGAAAGGTCTACCACTGCTAACACGTTCCTTAGGTAGATCGGCCATAAGCTGCTGATTGTGTTTTCTATTTCGCAGAAAACATACGATGCATTTCTTTACGTACCACCTTGTCATGTTGCGACATCCCATGATCCAGAATCTCTGGCGAATAATGCTAGTTAGCAAGGTTGGTCCAGGGTGTGCATTCTCAGTGTGATATTTTTCAATTATAAGTTTGGTGTAATCATGATTTTTTGGCAGAATAACTGGGTGCTTTGTGTCGAAGTTGTAATCAGAGTTTGATAATCTACCTCCTACACGCATTATACCGCAATCATCAAGGAATGGTGTTAATGATGACAGTTTGCTTCCTCTTTTAAACTCGCCGTATTTTGCTATGTGCTGTAGATCTTCTAAAAATGTTTCTGCTTGCATCCCATTTAATGCAACATTCTTCAGCTAATGTTAGTTCTTGGACTGTAGGCGGCAATATTCCTTTTTTAAGTTTCACATCTTCTTTAAATAATCGTCTGGCGTTTAAACCGAATCTGATGGCATAACCTAAGATTCTATATATCTTGGATAACGAAGAATAATTAGTAAACAGCCGTTGACATAGATGTTCAGAGCTTATCTTAACATGATAATTTTGTAAGAAATTTCGCCGAACTTCGAGCATCTCATCCTTAAATTCATTTGCAGGATCTCGTGATATTGTACCCTTCGGCCAGTGTTGAATATCTTGCGCTAAAAATTTAGGTCCCTTCCACCACAGTGTGTTTGCAATGAGCAAGTTTGGCGTCAGTCCTCTAGATGCTGAGTCAGCTGGATTTTGTTTGGAAGGAACGTGCATCCATTTATTTCTCGGAATTTGTTCCAAAATGTATGACGTCCTGTTTCCCACAAAACAGTTCCACCGTCGTGGGATATCCGACAGCCAAGTCAATACGATTTGCGAATCAGTCCATGCATAGGTCGAATTTATATTTAATTTAACAGCTTCTTGTACATATTTCATCAGTCGACAGAGTAATACTGCAGCACATAACTCGAGGCGTGGTAGCGAAATTTGCTTAATTGGTGACACCTTTGTTTTTGCGGCTAGTAAATTAACAAATGTGTTATCTTCAGCATCCTTAACACGTATGTATATTGCTGTGTGTCTTGAAGTTTTGAATTTGTTGGTTTAGTGTTCGATAGTCCACTTGTTGATTGGAGCTGAGAATTGCTTGATAGGTTAAAACCTACTGATTTGTTGATTGTAGTCGGACTGTTGATTGGAGATATTGGAAATGTGTTCATTAAAGTAGCACCCTTGTTAATCGCAGATTCGTTAATTGTGTTGAGGTAATTTGATGAAGTCTGGTTTTGTGTTGCTGAGCAGACAGTTTTATTTTGATTGCCAGTGTATCTATTACTGGGATGGAGTAGCGTGTGATGTTTATTCCCACATTTAAAACATCGGTTGGAGCTTGGACAAGTATCGACATCATGATTTGAATTACGACAATTTTGGCACAAATTGTTGGTTGCTATGAGTTGTTTTTTATCCAATAAGTTCAGCCTTTTGAACTTAAAACACTTAAATGTGGGATGATAAGAGACCTTGCACATTATACAAGGATTATAATTAGTTGTGACTGTATGAACTCTAGCTAGCTTGAGCATTCGGCCAATTTGAAATGGAACGCCTTGTGGGTGTACAGGCTTCTAAGGCATCACAACGTTCCGTCAAGAAATCTAACAGACAGTTTATTGTGGGAACTTCAATGTCGTTGGATTTCTTTGCCCATGCTTGTTGTGTCTCGACATCGAGTTTCCTTGTTAAAAGATGAATTAGCCAAGGATCGCGCGATTGCCATTCTGGTCCAAGGGACTGTAAACCTTTTATTACTTCGTCGGATGTGTCACAAATTGCTCTTAATTGTTTGTAACCCTCAACAGTTACCGTGGCTTGATTTAAAAACAATTCGATTAGTTCCTTGACTGAGTACTTCTTCTTGTTGTACCGCCTTTTTAATTTATCCCAAGCCAATATGTAATTCACGTCGGTTAACGCCATGGGTCTGATCAACGATGCAGCTTCATTTTTTAGCAGACTTTTAAGATATTGAAACTTATGAATATTTGAAATATGATCATTTTGATGAATTGATGTTTCAAATTGGTCTTGGAATGACTGCCATTTTGAATACTCTCCGCTGAATGGTTCTATCAAAATACGTGGTAATCGCAACTCTGATGATTGATAAGTTGATCGTTCGTATGAGTTATCCATCATTGATCTTACTTCCTGGGTAGTGTTTGCATCAACAACAATACTAGGCGAACGAACTTTGAGTAAACGCCTGAGAATTGCTTTTATTTCATAAAACCTTTCTTCAAATTCGTCGGCCTCCGATGATTCTTCGGAAAGGAGTAGGATTTGATGTTCAACATCGTGAAATTCTGTCCACGCTTCATTTAATTTCTCAATTCGAGTTTCTAATTGTTCAACGTTTACAGGTGATGGACATCGTGAACAAACTTGTCGGTAAATTGTTTTATGTTGGTTAAGGTAGCTTTTATAATACCACGCCTTTTAATAAAACCTTGTAATTCGGACATTTGTTAATTAAAATTGATATCTCTATGATTATTCAATATGGCGTCGATAATTAGCACGATTAGTCGTAATCAAGTAGCGATATAATATCGAGATTACGGAACGTGAATATTAATGAAAGAGAGTGTAACAAACGCAATTATATAATACTTATCATTGAATTACACTGATCAGGAATACGAAAATAATTGTTTCCGGGTTGCAAATCTAGCAGTGTAAAAAAAAAGAGCAGGGTAGGCTGTGTCGAGGACGCGGCCGTGGGTTTTGAGCGTGACAACGTCTCTCCGGGACGAAAGAAAAGAAAACAAAGATCTTGTTGTCTGTGGGACATAAACACGGACGTATATATTAAAATTTTTTTCTATACTAAATACAAGTCCTACAACTTGCACCGTAGCTCATCACATACATCATTATCACATCACATTATATATAAATTATTTATAAGCGAATTTTAATGTTCATAACCACTAACTGTGAAGTGGCTGCATATAGCATATCACTGCCCAAACAGAGTAATCAGCTTTTGTTTTCAACTCAAAAAAAAATTTGAGTTGTTTTAAATTAAGATTTGAAGAGAAGAGAAGTGAGCAGCACTAACCAATGCATCGAAGATCGAAATGGTATGCTAAGAATGTCGCTTTGAAACATGCAGGCCAATTATTCGTGATTAAATTTTTTTGCATGGTTCTCTCCCTTCTGTAATAGATCAAAGAGTTATTCAATATATAAAAAATTGAGTAATTTTAAAATAAATTTTAAGAGAAATGAAATTGAAGAGAGAAGAATTTCGCTTGATACATGCAGGCCAATTATTCATCATTAAGTTTCTTTTGCATGGTTCTCTCTCTTTTGTATTTGATCGAAGAGTTATTTACTCTAGTTACTGTAAACATGACTAAGGATAAGATAAGCGAAAAGAAAAGGAAATAGTTGCAAGGAAGCTTGCCGGTTTTCATTGTTATCTTCCTCTTTTTTGTAACTTATGGTAGTTTTGTTTTTCTGCACTGTATAGAGCAGAGCAGAGGACCGATAGAAAATGAACAGAGACTATACTATCACTACGGCTGCGGCAAAGAATAAAGGAGTTTGAACCGACTTACAGTCTGCTTGTAGGGCGACAATTTGACATTTACATTTTGCTATTTGCATCCAATTTTAAGTAAACTGCGCAGACGATTTTTCTTTAATGCATTGGCTGAAAAGTGAATTTTTGACCAAAATGCAGCATAAACTGCGCAGCGGCTGAATTCTTGACTGCAGCCTACTACTGCATATGTTTGTTTCGTTCTGCTCAAGCTTGATTGTATGTTATTGAAACCACATTCATGATCATCAATCACATCACATACAACAGAATAAATAATTTAAAAGCTGATTTAAATGTTCATAAAAATTTATTGTGAGGTGGGTACATATTAAATATATCATATCACTGCACAAACATATAAATGCAGTTGCGTCGATAGTAGTAGGAGAAGTAAGAATTGTTAAAAAAATATGTGCGTGTAATCTTTACGCGCGGTTGGAGTGAAATTCTTTGACGTTGTGGCCAATATAACGATTTAATTAAAAGGCACGAGTCGCTTGAGAAATTGCTAAGTTCACGAAATTCCAGACCATAATGATCATATTCCAGAATTCCCATAGGAAGAAGTCTTATAGTCGCATATTAGTCCTACATTCCGAGTTTCATACGAATCCCTTGAGAAATGGCTTGGTTCCAAAAATCCCAGATCTATTGGCCAGATCCCATAATTTCCATAGGAACAAGTCTTATAGTCACATATTAGTCCTACATTCCGAGTTTCATACGAATTCCTTGAGAAATGGCTTGGTTCCAAAAATCCCAGACCCTATTGGCCAGATCCCAGAATTTCCATAGGAACAAGTCTTATAGTCACATATTAGTCCTACATTTCGAGTTTCATACGAATCCCTTGAGAAATGGCTTGGTTCCAAAAATCCCAGACCCTATTGGCCAGATCCCAGAATTTCCATAGGAACAAGTCTTATAGTCGCATCTTAGTCCTACATTCCGAATTTCATGCGAATCGCTTGAGAAATTGATTTGCTCCAGAAATTCCAGACCATAATAATCATATTCCAGAATTTCCATAGGAAGAAGTCTTATAGTCACATATTAGTCCTACATTCCGAGTTTCATACGAATCCCTTGAGAAATGGCTTGGTTCCAATACCCAATACGCCACTTTTTTAATATTAGCTGAGTGCCCGGCAAGGCGGCTTTGCGGGTTTGTAAAATGTGGCACTCATATCCCCCCTTAAACGAACTCCTCCCTAGAGGTGCTTAACCATCACTAATCACCTAAGCGACCATGAAAACTATAAAATCGACAATAATATCGGTCATCTCCTCCCAACACCTATCACCCACCACACCACTTAGAGGTTTCTCACAATCACTATTCGCCTCAGCGACACCGATAGTTATAGAATCAGCACTTATATTGGTAGCTGAAACAGGTGGAAATTATTATAGGTGCCGTGACATAAGGCCAAGTGACATAAAGCCAAATGATCTTATGTCGCTTGTGGAAGTGTCATAAGGCCGAATGCTAGAATGTAACTTTTCACTGCATGTCTGATTATGCTTACATTACCTAATTTAAATAAACGCTCCTCTTAAAAGAATAAAAACAAGTTTTGTTTTTGAAAAATACTTGGTTTTATATCTCAAAAAGTTGGCCTTATGACCCTTTAGCAAAGCGATATATAGCCAAAGACTAAATTTGGTCTTATGTTACTTGGGCTTATGTCACGGCACCGTAAAATTTATACCAACAAGTTTGGTTAAAATTGGTCAAGGCGTTCCAAAGTTAGTTTGGTACAAACATACATGAATTCGCTATTTTATATAAATGGATTTCTTAAAGTCTTAACTACATAAATGCTTATATTTCTTATATGTATTTAGCTGTGATGATGTTCACAAAGTCTTGTACTATTTATAGCCGGTCTCTTACTTTACGTTCATCATTTAGTATATAAGTTAACTCAGCCCAAATTACATTTCGCTGAAATTATCAAATGGAAAAATTCCAAAGAATTTTCCCACAAACTTGTGCACTTCTGCTGACGTATCAGATTGCAGCTTGCAATCGCGAATTTAGCTGATTATGGGATACGACGGGAAATCGCACATCCGTCGCATAGGCAACAAAGCAAAAGGTGAAGCTTATGTTCTAGGTATAATTGAATTGTTAGTTCAGTCTTTGAACTTAAGTAATGTAATAAGCACGAAAGGTGCAATAAAAATATATTTTTTTAGAAAAGTCAACGCAAAGACTTTTAACTGGCTGGAGCAAGGACCGCGGTAATAGTAACTTAAAATAAGCATAAACCCTTAAGTAGTGCGTGCGCGTTCGATATTAAATAAAACCCTCAAGTAGTGTGCGTGTGTGTGCGATACTAAGCCCTTAAGCAGTGCATATTCGTGAATCACCTAATAGTGCCCTCAAGAAGTGCACAAACCAGGACACACAGACAGTGAAAGGTGGTATCTCTATAGAGTATAGGAGAGAGCGGATCCCTAGTAGCCACCAGTGGGGGAACCGGACAAATCCAACCCGTCGGTACAGCTCATCTGTAATGATCCTGGAATTAGTTCTGTAAGAATAATTTTTTGACGTGACAACATCTCACTACAAGGTTTAAGGGGTACATATTCAAAAAGTCGAATGTTAAATGTCCTCTGTTATGTCATTTTTTTAACAGCTTTTTTGTCCTCTGTTATGTCACTTTTTTAACAGCTTTTTTGTCCTCTGTTATGTCGCTTTTTTAACAGCTTTTTTGTCCTCTGTTTGGTCACACTTTTAATATCCACTGGGATTTGGTCATTAGGAACTAGAACTTTTTGAACTAAGGCATTTCTCAAGCGATTCGATTGAAATTCGGTATGTAGGGCTAAGATGCGACTATAAAACTTTTTCCTATGGCAATTCTGGAATATGGTCATTATGGTCTGGAATTTCGGGAACAAAGCAATTTCTCAAGCGATTCGCATGAAATTTGGTATGTAGAGCTAAGGTGCGACTATTAAACTTTTTCCTATGGCAATTTTGGAATATGGTCATTATGGTCTGGAATTTTGGGAACAAAGCAATTTCTTAAGCGATTCGCATGAAATTTGGTGTGTAGAGCTAATATGCGACTATAAAACTTTTTCCTATGGCAATTCTGGAATATGGTCATTATGGTCTGGAATTTCGAGAACAAAGCAATTTCTTAAGCGATTCGCATGAAATTCGGTATGTAGGGCTAAGATGCGACTATAAAACTTTTTCCTATGGCAATTCTGGAATATGGTCATTATGGTCTGGAATTTCGGGAACAAAGCAATTTCTCAAGCGATTCGCATGAAATTCGGTATGTAGGGCTGAGGTGCGACTACTAAACTTTTTCCTATGGCAATTCTGGAATATGGTCATTATTGTCTGGAATTTCAGGAACAAAGCAGAATTTCAAGCGATTCGCATGAAATTCGGTATGTAGGGCTAAGATGCGACTATAAAACTTTTTCATATGGCAATTCTGGAATATGGTCATTCTGGTCAGGAATTTCAGGAACAAAGCAGAATTTCAAGCGATTCGCATGAAATTCGGTATGTAGGGCTAAGATGCGACTATAAAACTTGTTCCTATGGCAATTTTGGAATATGGTCATTATGGTCTGAAATTTCGGGAACAAAGCAATTTCTCAAGCGATTCGCATGAAATTCGGTATGTAGGGCTAAGGTGCGAATATTAAACTTTTTCCTATGGCAATTCTGTTAAATGGTCATTATGGTCAAGAATTTCCGGTACTAAGCAATTTCTCAAACGCTTCGTATAAAATTCGAAATGTAGGTCTAAGATGAGACTATAAGACCTTTTCCTATGCAAATTCTAGAATATGGTTAATAGGATCTGGAATTTTCGAAACTAAGCCATTTCTTAAGCGATTTTTATGAAATTCGGAATTTAGGATTGAGATGCGACTGTAAAACTTGTTCCCATAGAAATTCTGGGATATGAGCATTTAAATCAGCTCATAAATGATTTATTCTGTTGTATGTGATGTGATTGATGATCATGTATGTGGTTTCAATAACATGCAATCAAGCTCATAGCTTGAGCAATACGAAACAAACATATGCAGTAGTAGGCTGCGGTCAAGAATTCAGCCGGTGCGCAGTTTATGCTGTACGTTGGTCAAAATTTCACGTTTAAGCCAATGCAGTAAAAAAAATAGACTCTTGCTTTGGCTAATCCAGCTTGGCTTACAACAACAATCGCATAAGCATAAAGCCGAAAATAAATCCGAAAAGTTTTTAGGATTTAAAACTAAAGCCATTTTATAGTTATAGCGCTCACCGTAAGGCGGTGATAAAGCGACATGAAGCCGAAGTAAATAAAAATGTTCAGAATTAAGGAAACTAAAGCCATTTTATAGTGCTGGTGCTCACCGTAAGGCGGTAAAGCCAAAAGCTGTTGCTTTGTAAAGCCAAGGCGGCTTTGCCAAAGCAACGCAGCTATTGTAGAGTGTTTTCTTTAATTCATTCTACAGAAATAATAGAAGGAACAGAATATTAATCACGTGACCAAAGAATATTCATTTTATTCTACCTATATACTATATACCTATAAAAAGAATACGTTCTTAACATTCCGAATAAGAATAACCAAAAAAGAAGTAGAATACAAAGAATAAATAAAATAACGTTCTATATTTAATTCGGAATATTCGGAATGTTTAGAATGAAATAAAGATAACACTCGTATATTCATTATTTTGTTTATTTATTGTGTTATTTATGTGTTGAGTTTACTGCAATAAAATTTTGGCTGGTACAAAATTGTTGGGTAAACTCTTAATTAGCGTGGGAATTTAAAGTACTATACCTACTATATGTGTGTACATTTGGAATGAGTTATTTTATTTACCAGCGTCCCCACTCAAATGAGGTGTGTTGAATTTGTTTTAAGCAATTGTTTTAATCCACTTCACCAACAACTTAATCACCCTTGCAAACATGTGTTACAACCAAAACCTTTTCTACGCAAATATGTGTAGTAATTGTATTAAAACTCAAAAGTCCCCTCGGTGTTCTGTCTCGTTCTCTTAACTTTGCAGTTGCAACTTGCAACCCATCTTGTAACATTTTCTCTACCCTTTGTGTCATTTATCATTTCTATATTACGGTTATTACGGAGTTAATAACTCTCCGAACATATCACATAGCTTTCTTTCGGATTTTCTTTAATAATTTATAAATTACAAAATCTCAAAACATACTATCAAGCTTACAGCTTGAGCAGAACGAAAAAACATGTGCAGTAGTAGTGATAGCAAAACCTTCTGTACAGAAAGCCCAACTGTACGCATTCTAATGCTCTTATAAAATAACAAATGCGGCTGCATTTGTGAGATGTGAATATAGTTTCTCTAGGCTCTGTTTTGCTTCCCTGCTTGCTCCCTTTTGTCGGAAAATCGGTAATCTGCCTTGCTCGCTTTCTTAACATTGCATAAAATTGTTGTGTAATTTGTAATTGTTGTGAGAAAAAAACACAATACTAGTATGTTATAAAAAAAGAGGAATTTCCCATTGTATAGAATAATGACTTTGAAATATCCTTTTAATACAATACGGTACTTTTCCACATATACACTTTTGTATATAATGATAATATGATGACAACACTTTCTATAAAAATATGGAAGTGATATGGCCTCAGGTTACAGAATTTGCATGGAAGATTTTAACCATTATAAGTTAGTTTTTTTATATTTTATAATACTAACGAAAACAGCTTTAGACCTGTCTTCAAACATTACTTCTTTAGTCGTTCAAAAATGTTGTGGAATTGTATTGTATATGTGTATGATATTCAGTCATTTAAGATACATGTGATTTTGGCATGGCAAAGTTTATATTGAAATTACCGTGCAATATAATTAGTATTTTACGCCAATAAAGCTGCACCGTCTGAAATATACTCGTATGCCATCCAAACGTCACTTTAGACCATGTGATCCGTAAACCAAAACCCTCTCTAGAAAAAGCCCAACTGCTAGATCACAGATAAATCTTTAAAAAGTACGAAAACTAGATGTTTTGGTAATTAAATAAATATAAAATATAAAATTTTTCTGTTTTTGACTACTACAACTTACTCGTACGTTTCTCGCTCTTTTCACTACCACCAGTTGCGCGTTTCATAAAATGCCTCTGTTTATTTTTATTAAATTCTCTCTATTAACTTCGCGTGCCCGTGGCTGGCTGGTTAGATTTTCTGATCAATTTTTAACCCACTTCCCAAAGCCCGATTTTATTGAATTTTTTCACACATGTATATTTCCGGTGACAATACTTTCTATTAAAACCTCGGGGTCGGGGGCGCTCCCATACAAATATTTTACAAAATTTACCCGATTTTCTTAAGATTTTATACAAAAGTGTTGGAGACCCCGGTCCCCAGGATCGTGGAGCCCCATAAATTTTTTTGAAAAAAATTAACCTGATTTTCTTTAAATTTTATATACGTGTGTATCTCCGAATGACAACACTTTTTGTATAAATTTTGGAGACCCCGGGCCACAGGTTCATGGGACCCCAACAAATTTTTTTTTTAAAAAAAACCCGATTTTCTTCAAATTTTAAATACGTGTGTATCTCTATGGGCAACACTTTTTGTAAAAATTTTGGAGACCCCGGACCCCAGGGTCGTGTGGCCGTTTTTTTAAAAAAAAAAATTAACCCGATTTTCTTCAAATTTTATATATGTGTGTATCTTCATGGACAACACTTTTGGTAAAAACTTTGGAGACCCCGGCACCAGGGACATAGAGCCCCAACAACTTAAACCGATTTTCTTCAAATTTTATATACGTGTTTATCTCCGATGGATAACACTTTTTGTAAAAATTTTGGAGCCCCTCGAGCCCGCGGCCCGCCGACTCCCAAAAATTAATAGAAATTTTGTTGCCGGAAATATATTGTTTGAATTCATACTACGGGTAAAATGACCGTGTTCTGTGTGCATTGTTTGCTGAGCGCTCTGAGCAGCGCTGCTGGGGTTGTTTTGTTGTTTGGTTGCAGTGCTTATAAAGGGTGTTTTTTTGGGAGGTTTGTTTTTCCGATAGATGTCGTTTTATTTTATGACAGTTGTTTTGACAGCTCAAAGTGGCATTTCTACTCAGTATTGTTTGGCAAATCATTATGAATAGGTTAACTCCAGAACAACGTTTTCAAATCGTGGAAATTTATTTTCAAAATCAGTGTTCAATTAAAAATGTTTATAGAGCACTTCGTGAATTTTATGGTGCACATAATCGTCCGTCAGAGACCACTATAAAGAACGTAATTACCAAATTTCGGTCTACATTCACTCTTTTGGATGCCAAGCCACCGACAAGAATGAGAAGAGTTCGTACAGAAGAAAATATTGCTGTCGTTGAGGCCAGTGTCGAAGAAAACGACAATTTATCGATTCGTCGTCGTGCTCAGCAAATTGGACTTTGTCCATCGACTTTATGGAAAATTTTACGTAAAGATTTGGGTTTGGTGCCATACAAAATTCAATTGGTGCAAGAATTAAAGCCACACGACCATCGTTTGCGCCGTGAATTCAGTGATTGGTCGTTAAATCAATTGAACGAAGATCCATTTTTTTACCGTAAAATTCTCTTCAGTGATGAGGCGCATTTTTTGTTAAATGGATACGTCAACAAACAAAATTGTCGCATTTGGAGCAAAGATAATCCACACGCCGTTCAAGAATTACCAATGCATCCTGATAAATGTACTGTTTGGTGCGGTCTATGGGCTGGTGGGATCATCGGTCCATATTTCTTTAAAAATGAGGAAGGACGACGCGTTACCGTGAATGGAAATCGATACAGAACCATGTTAAATGAGTTTTTGTTGTCAAATCTTGAAGATATGGATATGGATGAAATGTGGTTTCAACAAGATGGTGCCACTTGCCATACAGCACGTGAAACAATCGACTTATTGAAAGAAACTTTCAACGACAACATTATTTCGAGAAATGGTCCGGTGAATTGGCCTCCGCGTTCGTGCGATTTGACGCCACTCGATTACTTTTTGTGGGGATACGTGAAGTCATTGGTTTATGTGGATAAACCTCAATCGATTGACGCTTTGGAAACCAATATTCAACGTGTCATTGCTGACATACGCCCTCAAATGCTTGAAAAAGTGCTGGAAAATTGGACCTCCAGAATGACATTTGTGAAAAATAGTCGTGGTAGCCATATGCCATAGCCAAATTTTGGTCATTTCATAATTTTATATGTGTTTTATTCAAAAAAGAAATCGGCAACCTCTTAAAAAAACACCCGTTATGTGTTTTTATATTTCAGCATTTATAGTAAAATTCAGTATCCTTTTAGTTATTAAAGAATTTATATGTTTATTTCTACACTGTATTCACATCTTACAAATACAGTTGATTTTCGTATTCAGCAAAAATAAACAAACGCCTATTTTGAAACGCGCTAACTTGGCATAGTAAAAAGAGCGATAAACGTAAGTTGCGGTAGTAAAAAACAGAAAATTTTTAGGGAGATTTTGTTCTTTAGTTAAATACCAATATGTACATCTAATTTTCGTACTTTTTAAAGATTTATCTATGATATAACAAAACAGTTGGGCTTTCTATAGAGAGAGAGTTTTGACTTCACTCCCAATGAATAAATACAACAAACCTTATTTGTTACAAAACAATACCTTACTTAATGCAAATTCAACACACATTTTTTGAAGTAAATTGTAGCAATACTTTTTATCAAAACTTACTGGAATGTACAATGAACCCCATAGCGGTAAAATATAATAAACAGCCAAATTTAAAACCGAGTCCGTGGTCATGTAGGATCACTGCGATTCATGGAGAAACATCTTCATTATCATTACCCATCTCTCTTGCATTTATAGAAAAGGAAAACGGAAAAATTACACACATTATGAATAGACTTAACGAAGACAAACATAGTGACGAAGCAAATCCAACACATGCAGCAAAGATTATGGGACTGTCGTCTTTTGAACGAAAAAAAGCACCTCATGAAAAAAATCAGAACGTCGAGCACCCTGAGCAGGTGCCGTCTACATTGAACAAAGCGACAGTGAGTTCACAAACACTACAAGAAACAAATTTAGCAAAGAAAATTTCGATGTCGGCTGTGGAACGCAAGAAAGCTTCTCGTGAAAGAAAGCAGAGCTTCGAGCAGCCTGAGCCGGTGCCGTCTACTTCGAACGAGGCGACAATTCCGGTTGCTGAGCGAAAGAAAGCTTATCGTGAAAGAAAGCAGAACGTCGCACAGCCTGAGCCGGTGCCGTCCACTTCGAACGAAGCGACAACGAGTTTACATGCACTACAAGGAAAAAATTTACCAAAGAAGATTGCAATGTCGGCTACGGGACGAAAGAAAGCTTCTCGTGAAAGAAAGCAGAAAGCAGAACGTCGAGCAGCCTGAGCCGGTGCCGTCTACTTCGCACAAAGTGGCAATGTCGGTTGCTGAGCGAAAAAAAGCTTATCGTAGAAGAAAGCTTAACGTCGAACAGCCTGAACCGGTGCCGTCTATTTCGAACGAAGCGGTATTGAGTTCATATGCAATACAAGAAACAACTTTGACAAAGAAGATTACAATGTCGGCTGCGGAGCGAAAGAAAGCTTCTCGTGAAAGAAAGCAGAACGCCGAGCAGCGTGAGCTAGTGCCGTCTACTTCGAAAGAAGCGACAACGAGTTCACATGCACTGGAAGGAACAAATTTTACAAAGAAGATTTCAATGTCGGTTGCTGAGCGAAAGAAAGCTTTTCGTAAAAGAAAGCTCAACGTCGAACAGCCTGAACCGGTGCCGTCTATTTCGAAAGAAGCGGTATTAAGTTCATATGCAATACAAGAAACAACTTTGGCAAAGAAGATTACAATGTCGGCTGCGGAGCGAAAGAAAGCTTCTCGTGAAAGAAAGCAGAACGCCGAGCAGCCTGAGCCGGTGCCGTCTACTTCGCACAAAGTGGCAATGTCGGTTGCTGAGCGAAAAAAAGCTTATCGTAGAAGAAAGCTCAACGTCGAACAGCCTGAACCGGTGCCGTCTATTTCGAACGAAGTGGTATTGAGTTCATATGCCATACAAGAAACAAATTTGGCAAAGAAGGTTCCAATGTCGGCTGCGGAGCGAAAGAAAGCTTCTCGTGAAAGAAAGCAGAACGTCGAGCAGCCTGAGGCGGTGCCGTCTACTTCGCACAAAGTGGCAATGTCGGTTGCTGAGCGAAAAAAAGCTTATCGTATAAGAAAGCTCAACGTCGAACAGCCTGAACCGCTGCCGTCTACTTCGAACGAAGCGGTATTGAGTTTATATGCAATACAAGAAACAACTTTGGCAAAGAAGGTTCCAATGTCGGCTGCGAAGCGAAAGAAAGCTTCTCGTGAAAGAAAGCAGAACGCCGAGCAGCCTGAGCCAGTGCCGTCTACTTCGAACGAGGCGACAATGTCGGTTGCTGAGCGGAAGAAAGCTTATCGTGAAAGAAAGCAGAACGTCAAGCAGCCTCGAACGACACGTGAAACAGGAGCGCTTTACAATGAACAGCAAAACATGACTGCTATCGACAAAAGGCAAAACTGGGAGAACAAGTGGGCTCATTCCAATGCGCGTTTCAAAGCGAAATTTACCGATAACCAGTTCGGATACGATTGTTCAGTTTGTAATAGGTTGTGGTTTCATAAAGACTTGAAACCAGCAACCGCAAAACATATTGAAGCAATTATTAACTGGCATAATCCAAACAATGTACAACTGCCTATGGACCAATGGAAGAAGATCAAACTATTAATATAAATATTAAACGAAACTTGGCACATAAATTCGTTTACTTAAGTGGTCATGTAAACAAACGAACCATTCGTACATGGTTGGAGGTATTACAAAGGTCGACTCTGTACCGGTTGTATGATATCAAATTAGATTTGTCTCGTTTGAATTCGATCGGAGAACATGAGCAAACAAACAGAAGATTGATAGATTCGATAGATATAGAGGATATGCGTGCTGACACAGCTCCAGAGTCCGAGGTACTATCGGCGAGACAGCATACAATGAGTTGGAATGAGGACGACTGTTTGGATATTGCACCGGGGCACAAAGTCACACCGCTTAACATAATATATAATAAGCACGCAGAGGAATTGTCATTCCCCTCGGTCTACTTCGGTGAACCGAGAAAATATAACATGAACGTTTCGGTTACACCTTATATGATGGCCACCAGTGGGATTCGTCGAGCGGATCGACGCGGCGCTACTCCACAGAAAGTGTTGTATGTTGCGATGAAGATAATACGCTTGCGAATGGTTGACGGAATATATAACACTTTCAGATCAATTTCCGCCACTGAGAACTTTACACGTCGAATGTTAGAGGACAGGGAGTACCTGGAAAACTGTTTGGAAAAGAATTTGGCATTCTTGAAGTCTGTACCCAATTCTGTGCAAGTCGCAAGAGAGATCTTTTTGCAATGATTCGACAACTTGGCAAACCGACGATGTTCCTGACGCTTAGCGCAAACGAAATAAGATGGCCAGCATTTCTTAATTTATTGAATAGATTAAGTGCACGATTTCCCGGTGATCGATGATCCGATCACAGCGGTGTACCCTCGTCAGTGAGGATCCGGTCACTTGTTGTATTTACTTTCACAAATTGGTTGACTGTTTTATGAACATGTTGAAATCGCAGTACCATTACAATCCGTTTGGTTGTTACAAAGTCTTGGATTTTTTTACACGAATAGAATCTCAACACAGGGGTAGCCCACACGCTCATATTTTGTTGTGGCTTAGCAACGATCCCAAAGAGAATATTTGTGAAGAAATGCCAAACACGATTGCGTTGATCGAGACACTGTGCTCGGTAAGCATCCACGATTTTTCGGATGAAAATATGTACACAAATCAAGTACACAAGCATACGTTTACGTGTTACAAGCGAGGTGAAATGAATTGTCGATTCGGTATTCCGTATTGGCCAATGAAAACAACGCGCGTCTTGCTTCCCATGGCAAAATCAGACGGGCGCAGAAAAAATCTGCAGGGCAAGGCAAAGCTCTTGCGACTAAGCATGGAGCAACGTACTTACACGTGCATTGCAGAGTTTCTCGCAGGTAATAAACTTACGAAAGCTTCCTACTTGGATGTGATTCGCTCTTCGCTTCATAGACCAACACTTTTGTTTAAACGAGATATGAAACAATTTTACACGAACACGTTTAATCCATTGATCGCCGGTGTTTAAAATTCGAACATAGATCTACAATTCATTCTCGACGAGTACAGTTGCGCTGCCTATGTAGTGGAATATGTCAATAAATCCGCTCGCGGCATGAGCAATCTTCATCGCGAACTCGTCAAACCGATGGAGGAGCATCCTGAGCGTCAACTGAAGTCACTAGGTGTTAAACTGTTGAATTCAGTTGAAATGAGTGCGCAAGAAGCGGCTTGGTATTTGCTTAGACAGCCGAAGGGCGTAACGAGTCGTAGTAGTTTACATTCCGACAGTGTGGGCATGCGAACGACAAAAGAATCGCAAACGCCGTCAACAAATGGACAAGGAGAATATCAATGCAGATAGCACCGACGTTTGGACTAAGAATGTAATTCAACGTTACGAAGAACGGCCGCAAGAGTTAGAGGCTATCTATCTGGCGGAATTCGTAGCCTGGTATGCGTCAAAACATGACTGTCCCGATGAGGATGGAGTTGTAGAAAACAACGACAATATCGGTGAGGAAGAGGATGTACAAGCACCGAGAAATATTGGCAACCGTGGTTACCGAAAACGAGCTCAGTCTCGAGTGATTCGCTATAGGCATTACGAATCGGATGATACGGTGAAAATGACAAGCACACGGTAAGACCAGAGGAACGCGAAACGCGCAACGAATTAAAAGAACAACTGCTTGGAGAAGACGGCGCCGAAAATGACGATGACTTAGAATTCATTGAATCTCGTACCGGTATATCAGCCGTGCGTAAACGCTCAAACGTGATGTCAAAAGAGAGCTACTGCGAAATGTTGCGCAGCACGAATCCAGAACAGCGCAAACTTATTCTTGAAGCCATTCATCGGATGCACGATTCCGACTTAGAACCGCTGCAAATTTTCTTCACCGGGCCGGCGGGATGTGGAAAACGTACACGCTAAAAGCCTTAATGGAAACCTATAACAGATACTCTCAACAACACAACTCACTTCGTAATGCATATGTGGGGCTTGTGCGAGCACTGGGAAAGCGGCAGTGGCGATTAATGGAACTACAGTTCACTCGGCATTTCGTTTGAGTTTGTCCAGACAGACGTCTGCGCTTCGAACCGAAGTTCTTCACGGCTACCGGAACATGTTTGTCGGAGTGAAGTGTATTGTAATCGACGAAATTAGCATGCTACAGTGTTGCAGAAAAACAATGAGAGGCTGCAACAGATTACCGCAACTTACGACAAACCGTTTGTTGGCTTACATATTTATCTCTGCGGAGATTTCAGGCAACTGCCACCAGTGCGGGCATATCCATGCTACTCTACACCGGTGAATAAAGTTGGAGGACCTGTGCTTTGGCAGAGTCTCGATTACTTTCCTTTAAAGAGAGTAGTCAGGCAGTCTGACGAAAGGTTTTCTGCTATCCTCACAAAAGAAGGAAACGGAGAGAAACTCACCGAAGATGAATTGAAATTAATTGAGTCTAGGCACAAGACTGTATCTTGGTGCAAGACGAACATTCCCAATGCTGTCCGCCTCTTCTACAGCAACCAGGAAGTGGATGGTTACAATCAAAATGCCATAAGCAACGCCCTTCACTGCACTGCCCGAGATATTCTGATAGGTTACACCACACCCGCTGAGAAAAACGAATGCCGTGGCAAGCTTCACCGACTAACAGTGGCAGAAACCGATGGAGTCCCTTATACAATTCGTCTCGCAGTCGGTTATACCTACATGAGTACTGCAAAAATGGATATCACCGACGGCTTGGTGAACGGGACAATCGGCACTCTGCGCCACATAGAGCGAATTCAATCAGTCGATAATGGCAAAAACGAAAACATAGCCGTTCCGGGTCCTTCACACTTAGATGCCGCAGAAGTTTCTGTTTTCAGTTCGGAAACACAAATGACCCTTTGGTTCGAGTTCGCGCAGCAATCCATTGGCACACAAGCAAAAATAAAATGTCGCCCACATGTGCTCAGCAAGTCAGGCGAACTCTCTTTGTCTTGGGTTCCACTTCGTCAGCGTATCGTCAACATTACTCTGAGAAAAAGAGTAAAATGCAAGCGAAAACAATTTCGATTAGTACCTGCGTGTGCGATAACTATACATAAATCGCAAGGAGCAAACGAAATAAGATGGCCAGCATTTCTTAATTTATTGAATAGATTAAGTGCACGATTTCCCGGTGATCGATGATCCGATCACAGCGGTGTACCCTCGTCAGTGAGGATCCGGTCACTTGTTGTATTTACTTTCACAAATTGGTTGACTGTTTTATGAACATGTTGAAATCGCAGTACCATTACAATCCGTTTGGTTGTTACAAAGTCTTGGATTTTTTTACACGAATAGAATCTCAACACAGGGGTAGCCCACACGCTCATATTTTGTTGTGGCTTAGCAACGATCCCAAAGAGAATATTTGTGAAGAAATGCCAAACACGATTGCGTTGATCGAGACACTGTGCTCGGTAAGCATCCACGATTTTTCGGATGAAAATATGTACACAAATCAAGTACACAAGCATACGTTTACGTGTTACAAGCGAGGTGAAATGAATTGTCGATTCGGTATTCCGTATTGGCCAATGAAAACAACGCGCGTCTTGCTTCCCATGGCAAAATCAGACGGGCGCAGAAAAAATCTGCAGGGCAAGGCAAAGCTCTTGCGACTAAGCATGGAGCAACGTACTTACACGTGCATTGCAGAGTTTCTCGCAGGTAATAAACTTACGAAAGCTTCCTACTTGGATGTGATTCGCTCTTCGCTTCATAGACCAACACTTTTGTTTAAACGAGATATGAAACAATTTTACACGAACACGTTTAATCCATTGATCGCCGGTGTTTAAAATTCGAACATAGATCTACAATTCATTCTCGACGAGTACAGTTGCGCTGCCTATGTAGTGGAATATGTCAATAAATCCGCTCGCGGCATGAGCAATCTTCATCGCGAACTCGTCAAACCGATGGAGGAGCATCCTGAGCGTCAACTGAAGTCACTAGGTGTTAAACTGTTGAATTCAGTTGAAATGAGTGCGCAAGAAGCGGCTTGGTATTTGCTTAGACAGCCGAAGGGCGTAACGAGTCGTAGTAGTTTACATTCCGACAGTGTGGGCATGCGAACGACAAAAGAATCGCAAACGCCGTCAACAAATGGACAAGGAGAATATCAATGCAGATAGCACCGACGTTTGGACTAAGAATGTAATTCAACGTTACGAAGAACGGCCGCAAGAGTTAGAGGCTATCTATCTGGCGGAATTCGTAGCCTGGTATGCGTCAAAACATGACTGTCCCGATGAGGATGGAGTTGTAGAAAACAACGACAATATCGGTGAGGAAGAGGATGTACAAGCACCGAGAAATATTGGCAACCGTGGTTACCGAAAACGAGCTCAGTCTCGAGTGATTCGCTATAGGCATTACGAATCGGATGATACGGTGAAAATGACAAGCACACGGTAAGACCAGAGGAACGCGAAACGCGCAACGAATTAAAAGAACAACTGCTTGGAGAAGACGGCGCCGAAAATGACGATGACTTAGAATTCATTGAATCTCGTACCGGTATATCAGCCGTGCGTAAACGCTCAAACGTGATGTCAAAAGAGAGCTACTGCGAAATGTTGCGCAGCACGAATCCAGAACAGCGCAAACTTATTCTTGAAGCCATTCATCGGATGCACGATTCCGACTTAGAACCGCTGCAAATTTTCTTCACCGGGCCGGCGGGATGTGGAAAACGTACACGCTAAAAGCCTTAATGGAAACCTATAACAGATACTCTCAACAACACAACTCACTTCGTAATGCATATGTGGGGCTTGTGCGAGCACTGGGAAAGCGGCAGTGGCGATTAATGGAACTACAGTTCACTCGGCATTTCGTTTGAGTTTGTCCAGACAGACGTCTGCGCTTCGAACCGAAGTTCTTCACGGCTACCGGAACATGTTTGTCGGAGTGAAGTGTATTGTAATCGACGAAATTAGCATGCTACAGTGTTGCAGAAAAACAATGAGAGGCTGCAACAGATTACCGCAACTTACGACAAACCGTTTGTTGGCTTACATATTTATCTCTGCGGAGATTTCAGGCAACTGCCACCAGTGCGGGCATATCCATGCTACTCTACACCGGTGAATAAAGTTGGAGGACCTGTGCTTTGGCAGAGTCTCGATTACTTTCCTTTAAAGAGAGTAGTCAGGCAGTCTGACGAAAGGTTTTCTGCTATCCTCACAAAAGAAGGAAACGGAGAGAAACTCACCGAAGATGAATTGAAATTAATTGAGTCTAGGCACAAGACTGTATCTTGGTGCAAGACGAACGTTCCCAATGCTGTCCGCCTCTTCTACAGCAACCAGGAAGTGGATGGTTACAATCAAAATGCCATAAGCAACGCCCTTCACTGCACTGCCCGAGATATTCTGATAGGTTACACCACACCCGCTGAGAAAAACGAATGCCGTGGCAAGCTTCACCGACTAACAGTGGCAGAAACCGATGGAGTCCCTTATACAATTCGTCTCGCAGTCGGTTATACCTACATGAGTACTGCAAAAATGGATATCACCGACGGCTTGGTGAACGGGACAATCGGCACTCTGCGCCACATAGAGCGAATTCAATCAGTCGATAATGGCAAAAACGAAAACATAGCCGTTCCGGGTCCTTCACACTTAGATGCCGCAGAAGTTTCTGTTTTCAGTTCGGAAACACAAATGACCCTTTGGTTCGAGTTCGCGCAGCAATCCATTGGCACACAAGCAAAAATAAAATGTCGCCCACATGTGCTCAGCAAGTCAGGCGAACTCTCTTTGTCTTGGGTTCCACTTCGTCAGCGTATCGTCAACATTACTCTGAGAAAAAGAGTAAAATGCAAGCGAAAACAATTTCGATTAGTACCTGCGTGTGCGATAACTATACATAAATCGCAAGGAGGGACGTTCAATGAAATCGTGTACAGATACTCGGCAAAGCAACCGCAACAGTTGGTGTATGTTGCACTAAGTCGAGGGACAACCCTCGATGGCTTATACATAACCACCGAAAAAGATGCCCCGCTTCGATTCGTACACGGAATGCGGATAAATGATGCGCCTGCCATGCGAGAGATTAGGGAAGAGTTTAAACGACTTGACCAACACTTACTTCATACGCTTACGAAAACAGCGCAGACGTTTTGTGATTCTACAACAACTTCTCAGATCATAATTCTGAATTTAAACGTACAAAGTCTTAAATCGCATTATAAAGACGTCGAAACAGATGTCGTAATGCAGCGATGCAAATACCTAGCTCTTACCGAAACATGGATGCGTGATAACGAAGATACGATTCCCATCCATAATTATGAATGCATTACACGACTAAATAATCGCACTTCTTCGACTACCAACGCTGCTGGTGATGTAGCGATTTATAAACGTGTTTCGTCAAATTCTACCTGCAGGCGGTTGGATGTTGCATTCGACAACAGAGCCACGCATATTCGCACGTTTGGAGATGTGTGTCTGACAGAAGTCACAGAAGCCAGTTTGAATTCTACATTCATTCTGGGAGCTGTATACGTGCACCCAGGTACGTCATCACAAAACGTGAGCATGTTGTTGCACCAAGCTTTGATGCCATACATTCGCATGCGCGTCGACTCGGATATCCCAATACTGTTGTGCGGAGATTTTAATATTAGATATAAATACCAACCCAGATTTCATTAAGTTCATGAAAGACACATTAAATTTGGATTGCGTATCAAACACTCGCGCCTCAACCACTCTCGGAGGGACTTGTCTTGATATCTCGTTTGCTCGTCACATCACAGCAGAAACTTTGAGATACATATCTTATTTTTCTTATCATCGTCCTATAATAAATCGTGTGACACAAAATAATTTAAATTTAACTTAAATTTTAAAATAAGTTAAATTTAATTATAAGTTACTAGCTGTTCGGGTGGCGCTTTGCTACCCGCACAGCCAGTGACTCGTGACGCTTCGCTACCCTCACAGGTATTGAGCGCTATCGTACATGCGCAATTATTGGACTATTTATGAAAATAAGATTTGAAAAAAAAACGAAAATTATGAAGAAAAAAATAAGGAAAATTCCAAAATATAGCGATTCCTGTTTTCTTTAAATACCAAACCAGTGTGTTTCAAAACGCTACCATTCTAAAATTTGGAATGGTTAAAAAAACATGCGATTGATAAAAGCAATTCATATGGTGACCTCTTGACCCAGGAGTTTGACCACTTTAAAATTATGCTTATTAAATGCTATATAAAACCCCTACGTAAAGTTTGATGGCGATCGTTTTTTTTTATATCTTCATATAATTTGCGCACGCGTAGAGGAAGGAGTCCGCACCCTTATAATGCTCGGCGATATGCTTGGCACAGCATGGGCTTTAAGCAAAAAGGAGATAAGAAGAGATGTCTATGAGCTTGTGCCTTGAATGCCTATAGATCATAATGATGTGGAAAGAAATAGCTTGGCTGAGCATTCCACATACGTGTTGTGTGGCTGAAGAACGAATCTCTGAACTTAACTGTACGTCCGAAGATGGGCTTAAGGGAAAACCGATGAGCATTTAGAGCGCCATGAGTATTGTGGTTGAATTCAAGGAGAGGTGGCATGCAACTGGATATTTCTCTTGCGCACCGCTGGTGGAAGAAGCCATAAAACAGTGACAAGCAGGAAACTTTCCTGGGTTGTTCAAGCGAATCTATTGATTTCGCAATGTTCTCGTCACCAATAATTTTTATCGCACGGTTTTGTATTTTATCTAGCTGATGCAAGGTAGTTTTAGGGGCACCAGACCAGATATGACAGTTGTAGTCAAGTTTATGGCGAATAAAAGCCTTGTAGATGGTAGCCAGATCAGAGGGAGTGAACTATTTCTTGCACCGTGTTAGAAAAACTCAACATTTCGCCGCATTTTTCGCGACGGTTAATATGAGTGCTGTGCACCATACATAAGAAATGAGATATCACAAAATGCAGCAATTATCGTGGTATAACGTTGCTGAGTACCGCGTATAAGATTTTCTCCTCTATCCTTCAAGAAAGGATAGCCCTATACGCTAAAGTCATCATTGGACCATACCAGTGTGGCTTCATCCCAGGCAAATAAACAACTGATATTTACACCCCTAGGCAGTTGATCGAAAAATGTCTATAGTTTCAAAACTCACTACACCATAGTTTTATAGACTTTAAAGCCGCCTATGATAGCATAGGCAGAGTAGAACTTTATAAAGCCATGGGAGAATTTGGCATCCCAAATAAACATACACGACTATGTAGCTTGACCATGACCAATGCTATAAGCCAAGAAAAATATCCGGATCAATATCAAGCCCATTCAACATCTATAACGGGCTCTGACAAGGGGATGGACTGGCCCGCGTCCTCTTCAACCTGGCGTTGGAGAAAGTGATCCGAGACTCTGACGTAACAGCAAGAGGAACAATCCTCTATAAGTCCATTCAGATACTGGCTTACGCAGACGATATTAACATCGTCGGTAGAAACCGAAGAGCTGTACAAGCAGCTTTCTTCCGGATATAGGAGGCGGCATGAAATCTGGGGCTGCACATAAATGAGAGCAAAACAAAGTAATTGGTGGCCACGTTTGCGAGTAGGAGATTCA
This sequence comes from Nephrocerus scutellatus, assembly GCA_947095585.1. Taxonomy (NCBI): domain Eukaryota; kingdom Metazoa; phylum Arthropoda; class Insecta; order Diptera; family Pipunculidae; genus Nephrocerus; species Nephrocerus scutellatus. The sequence continues at coordinate 45,085,105 of OX352762.1, forward strand.
ACAATGGCCCCTCAATTCAAATAGTGGAACCCTAATTTGAAGAAGGGGTATCCTTTAACCATCTCGGGTCAACTGTATCAGTCGATAACAGCATGGAACGAGAAATACGCGCACGGTTGCTTAAAGCCAACACAGCCTTCTATAGTCTGTCAAGACTCTTTAAATCCAGGAACTTAACCATAACATCCAAGCTGCTGATATATAAGACAATGATATATGATGATATATACATATGGATCCGAGACTTGGCTGCTTAGCAAAATGCCTTCTGATCGTTCGAGAGAAAAGTCTTATGGAGAATTGTTGGCCCCGTATGTGAAAAAGCACGATTCCGGAGACTCTATAATGATGAGATCTACGAGCGTTACCGCGATGTCGACTTCGTAAAGAAAATTAAGCTCGATAGGCTCCGGTGGCAGGACACCTAGCTTGCATGAGCGAAGAGGATCATGCTCGGAAAGTACTTTTCGGTAGGATTTATGGAACACGACAGCGAGGCAAAGCCTACGCTGGAAGGATGGCGTATACCAGGACGCCCTGAATTTAGGGATACCAAACTGGATGACATCGGCTCGAACCCCCGGATAGATTTTTTGCTGTGGTCATTCCAACAAAGCTTATCGTTAACCCACATACTCATGGAGAGTTTTTCAGTTTTCTCGATGCATTTGCCATTCATGGATAATGGCATTGAATTTATGTTTCGCTTGGATGACAGGAGATACATTTCGTTTTGGAGGCGTTAATTTCTACTAAATTGTTTTCTCCCACTTTTAAGATGCTGTCCGGGTCAGAATTTAACGTGATTAACATACGAAGTTGATTGAGTTTCACAAGAGAAATGGATGGACGTTCCTCAAACTTTGGTTGAAGGGTTTGGCAGTCCAATGCAAATTTTTTATATATTAATCGCAATCTAGATTTTAAGTATGTAGTTTATAAGTAGTTTTTGATTTAAGTATTTATGAAGCTTATAGACCCTAGTCACCTGGCAGTAAGTATAAAATTCATGGATACCTTCTCCGATAAGGGTCAACACGGTTATCTTCCGTGGTGTGATAAGTCGTAACCTTATTAGATTTAAACTATGCATGTGGTAACCAGGAATTTGGAAGGCCCCCAGCTGGCGCTGGTACGCCACTGGTATCGGCATCATATATGCATGCCTAAACTCATTCGATGGCTGAGATATCTGATCAAGTTCTCAGAGGCAACAGTAGCTTGCTGAGGTGGTTCGAGTTACGACTTTAAGCCACAAAAAGTTCTTTCTAGAACTCATGCATTATGCCTACTGGGGAGGGCATGTAAAAAAACCCATCTGAAAGCTTACCCCATTGGGTGATGTGGAAAAGGCTTGGTTAAATAATAAATTAAAAAATTAAAAAGAAATATCTACTTAAAATTTTAATATATCCGTCCGTGTTTATGTCCCACAGACAACAAGATCTTTGTTTTCTCTTCTTTCGTCCCGGACAGACGTTGTCACGCTCAAAACTCACGGTCGTGTCTTCGACACAGCCTACCCTGCTCTTTTTTCTAAATACATACTATATAAAACGTAAAGTTATTAAAAGAATTTATTTTCTAATAACATAAACATACAAATTAATTCGTGCATAGGCAAATTTTTAGAGAATTGAAAATTAAGTCTAAGAAAGTAATTATAGAGTAAAACAAAATGATGAAGAGTAATAAAAAATGTAGTCCGACCCCTGTGCTGATTGTACAGAACGTACCTGAAGCAAATCCACAACCCCAACCTAATCCACGACCAAATCCACAACTTGAGGCACAACCTCAAGCACAACCTCAAGCACAACCCCAAGCACAGCCCATAGCACCACCCAAGTTAATTTCGTTAATTACCACTATTGTTGGTAATGTTTTGCAAAATCAAGGTAGGAATATTTTTAGCTCCACTATAAATCCAAGCTTTGAACTCTCTCTCGGTCAAGACCAACAAATTAGACCTGAACATAGAGATAATCTGGCAGACTTGGACAAGATTCCAGACGTCGTCAGATTCCTGCGGGATTTCTCCGGAAATCCTGGAGAATTCGGATCTTGGCGAAAGAGCGTAGACCAAATTCTTAAAATCCTCAAGGGTACAGCTAGGTATTATGGCATGTTGAGTGTCATACGCAACAAGATAACTGGTAATGCGGACACGGCGTTAGAATCATGCAATACACCATTGGACTGGCCAGCGATTTCCAAGTGCCTGGCTCTACATTACGCAGATAAACGGGACATTAGTACCTTAGAGTACCAAATGTCATCGCTTATCCAAGGTAATATGACAATTCAGGAATTCTACCAATTAGTCTACACGCATTTATCACTCATTTTAAACAAAATATCAGGTATGGAGGTAAGTGCGGAATCTCTGCAATTACAAACAAAAACATACAGAGATAAGGCACTGGACACATTTATCCGTGGTCTTAGAGGTGATCTACAAGGCACCTTTAGATCTCATTACGCAATTAATAATCAAACATTTATGAAAAAGACCCAAAATCAGCCACCAATACCACCCCGTAAAAACAATTTTTCTTACCAGCATCAGCAAGCGATGCGCCCTCAATAATTTTTCCTCCAAATTGCCTATTTGCCGCAAGCACATCAAGCTTATAACAGTTATCCGAACCAGAATCGCTCAAATAATCAGCAGTACTACCATCAAAATTATGCTCATCAAAATTATGCTCATCAGAAGCACCACCTCGGCCATATGCGCCGAAGCCACAACCAAAGCCAGAGCCAATGGAAACGTCAACCATACAGACTGGAAGGGTTAACTACCAAAATAGACCACCACCTTTTAGGTATGCAGGAAAAATACCACCAGGCCAACCGATACAAGCTTCAACAGCTGTAACTCCCCAAGGAAGCCTTACCGATTATAATCAAGAAGCAGAGTCAGAAGACCCAAATTACGAACAGACAATGCAAGAATATTCACAATATCAAGAACAAATGGAGGAAGAAACAACATTTGAGTACAGCGACATACATTTTTTAGGTTGACCAACTCTTCGTTGCCATATTTTCTATGCAAAATGAAGAGCGGTGAGTGTCTAAAATTCTTAATCGATACAGGCTCAAGCCAAAATTATATCCAACCTTGCCTAGTAAAAAATCTTTTACCCAATGACCAATGTTTCTATGCCAAATCAATAGCAGGAGACGTGATAATAACTCAATACACAATGCTTAATCTTTTCGGCCAAAGAAAAATTAATTTAAAATTCTTCCTTCTTCCAAGCTTAAAATCCTTTCATGGAATACTTGGGAATAATAGCTTTGTCAGCTGTAATTCATACTACAGGAAGTTATATGGAAATCCTAAATAAAGTGAAGATATAAATCAAACAACAGATATCGCAGTCAGTAAACTCTTTAAATGAAAAGATTTGTCACTTACCAGATTCCCAAAAGGCTCCCTTCTTTTTTTTCTGATCCGGACGAAAAATTAACCTACACCACAAAGGTGCCTGGCGAAATACGTACAACTTCCGATTCCCCCGTCTACACATAATTTTACCCCTTCCCTTCATCCCTTAAAGACGAAGTTGAGAAGCAAGTTAACAAAATTCTCGACGATGGTATTATAAGACCATCTAGATCACCCTACAATTCACCGGTGATCGATTACAGGAAAATGAACACTGTCATCATCGCGGACCGTTATCCTATTCCGGAGATAAATGAAGTACTTGCACAGTTAAGGGAAAGTAAGTTCTCGACTTCAAAAGCGGAATCTGATGTAGAAAAGACGCTATCGGCGCAGTTCTATCTCAGGATGATAGACCCATAACGTTCACCTCGAGGACTTTGAATAAGACCGAGGAGAACTATGCAGCAAATGAGAAAGAAATGCTTGCAATAATATGGGCACTAAATTCTTTGCGAAACTACCTATACGGAACCGCACGTGTTAAAATTTATACCGATCATCAGCCACTGACCTATGCACTTAGTACCAAAAATAATAACTCTAAGATGAAGCGCTGGAAAGCAATTTTCGAAGAGTATAATTACGAGTTAAAATACAAACCAGGGATAAGCAATGTCGTAGTCGATGCACTTTCCAGACCCCCCAAATTATCCCAAGTAAATTCCATGACGGCATCACAGCACAGTGATGAAAGCTCGTCCCATGAACTTATTCTTACGGTAGAATCTCCGATAAACGTTTTTAAGAGCCAGATTTTTCTATTAGAATGTAATAATAACAGCTACAAGTTCGAAATACCATTCCCGAACTACCACAGGCATACCATAACACAACTGGAATATACAAAAGAAGATATTGTCAGTCTATTCAGTCTATTCAAGCGTTATCTCAACCCAAGTGTTATTAACGGCCTAAATACTACTGAACGTGTAATGGGAATTGTCCAAGAAATATACCCCCACCATTTCAGACACTACAAGATACGATTTACACAAACCCAAGTTGAAGACGAACCTGACCAAACAAAACAGGATGAATTGATATTAAAGGAACATAAAAGAGCACACAGAAGCGGACAAGAGAACAAGATACAATTATTACAAAATGTTTATTTCCCACAAATGAGTTCAAAAATAAATAAGATAGTTAAACAATGTGTAGTTTGCAAGGAGCAAAAATATGATAGGCATCCAAACAAACCGGAGTTAAATCCAACACCGATTCCACAATACGCAGGACAGATCCTCAACATAGACATTTTTTCAACTGAAAATGATTTAGTCCTCACAGCACTCGACAAGATTTCTAAATACGCGCAGGCTAAAATCATACAGTCAAAAGCAATAGAGGACGTTAGACAACCCTTACGTGAATTATTATTTTCTTTCGGCATACGCAAATTAATAATTATAGATAACGAAAAATCATTAAACTCAGAATCAGAATCAGGCTTCATGTTAAAAGATCAACTCGGAATCGAAATTTATAAAACCCCAACTCATGATGATGATGATGTTAAGGGGGTGAATCAATGGCACTGCGACCCTTGTGGATCTATTGGGTTATAGCCACCCAACATTTCTGTCGCTTGCCGTAGACCTGGGAGTTCCTCCCATCTTAATGAAGCGGTTTCTTTACCTATATTGCGTAATTCTTCACGCATAGTACGGTACCCAATTCCACAAAAGGGTTCCGGCCCTACAAGCGGAGTCTCTGCCCCTTTGTTTGCGAGCTTGTCCGCTTGTTCGTTACCTTCTATACCGATGTGTCCCGGCACCCAGTACAACTTTACTTTGTTGTTTTCACCAAGTTTGTTTCTTCCACTAGTCTAGACGTGGTGTGGAATGCATCTAAAGCTTTTAGCGCAGCTTGGCTGTCTGACATGATGGCTATTTCCTGCCTCATGTATTTCCTATCCAGATTGAATTGAGCGCATCTTTCGATGGCGTGAACCTCTGCCTGGAAGATACTCGGATAATGGCCCATTGCTTCAGAGTACTTGGTTCGTGGCCCTATTACCCCCGCACCTGTGCCATCCCCCTTCTTTGATCCATCCGTATACCATTTTAAAGTTCCTGGATGTATCTTGTAGTCTGTTTCGGACCTTAAGTCCGACTTGGTGCTTAGTTTGACCTCATAGTTCTTTTTGAACTCAAGCTTTTGCACCATGTTGTCACATGGCATGCATGGCACAGGGGTTAGCTTGGCTACTGAATTCATTAAGATCCTCGCTATGCTGCCCGTGAAGCAGCCAACCTTGGTCAAGCGTACTAGGGTTTCATTGGATTTGCCCTCTACCACTATATGCAGCGGGAGTAGCCCAATGATTACCTCCATGCCCGCCGTTGGGCAGGTCCTCATAGCTCCTGTGATTAGGACACAAGCCTATCAAGCCTTTGTACCTTCTCCAATTCTCTCCTTGTGGTGCTTAGCTTGGTTCTACCTGCCCATGCCACTGCTCCGTAGGTGATCATCGGTATAACTATCATAGTGTACATCCAGTGCATTATTTTGGGGCTTACTCCCCATGATTTGCCTGCCACCCTTCTGCAGACCATGAGCGCTCTCTTAGATTTTTTTATTACTGCCTGCTGATGTTTATTCCATAGCAGTCTCTTGTCTAATATCAGACCAAGGTACTTGACCTCTTCGCTGATTGGGATCACTTCGCCATTGAGGGTTATTGGTCGCATTCGCCCCAATTTCCTTCTGTTGGTGAAGGGAACCAGTGTGGTTTTGCTTGGGTTCACCCTAAGTCCCACCTCATGGCACCATCTGCTTGTGATATTTAGTCCATTTTGAACTATGTCACATAGAACATCCTCGAACTTCCCTCTGGCCACAATTACTATATCGTCCGCGTAACCCTGAGATACAGTTCCTGCTTCAGCTAGTCGCTGAAGTAGTTCGTCTACAAGGATGCTCCACAGTAGAGGGGAAAGTACTCCTCCTTGTGGACACCCTCTTGTTGTGTTAACCATAATGGTTTTGTCACCGACTATGGTTTCTGCTGTTCTGGTGATTGGCATCTCGCACATCCATTTACTGATTGTGCCGTCTACTCTTTTCTTCTCCAGAGCATTTCTTATCGCATCATGTGATGCATCATGTAGATCTGCCCGCTCTGTATGCGTGTTGACTGTAATGCAGTGGTTCCTTTACCAGTGTAGTCGACCTTACATAGTTGTCGATAACCTTTTCGATAGTCTTTAGGACAAACGAAGTGAGGCTGATTGGTCTGTAGGTCTTTGGGTGTGTGGGATCCTTCTTCCCTACCTTAGGTATAAATACCACCCGAGCCCTTCTCCAGCTTTTCGGTATATACCCGAGTGGTAGACTACTTCTGAATATTCTTAGAAGAGGAGATTGTCTAGCCCCATTTGCATGACTGCTGGGATTATCCCATCCACACCTGCTGATTTGAAGGGCTGGAAGCTTTTAACTGCCCACCGGATTCTTTGCTCAGTGCATATCTCCGAGGCTTTCTTCCAGTCTTCTCAACTAAATCTACGATAGTATAAGTCCCTATCAGATTCGGTACTGTTCACCGTACTCCCCGGGAAGTGACTTCTCAGGGGGAGGAGAGCTCTCTGCTCTTCGTTTTCTGTGAACTCACCTTCATGGTTTCTCAGTGAAGCCTTGAAACAACTAGTGTCTTTAGCCATAGCTTTGTAAAGTCTGGCAGACTCCTTAGTGTTTTTTACCTCCTCACAGAAGTTACGAAAACTTCTGCGCTTTGCTCTTCTCACCTCTATATTATATGCCGTGAGAGACTTTCTGTATTCCTGCCAATTGCCCCTTCTTTTGGCGGTCTTGAAAAGTTTTCTTACCTGCCTTCGATGGGCTGACAGTTCTTCGTTCCACCAAGGAACTTCATTACCCCCTTTGGGTGAACTAATCGGGCAGCTCGACTCATATGCGCCAGAGATTGCCCTATTCATTTCTACTGCTGCGCATTCTAGCTCGTGCGGACACCTGGCTACTCTTTGAACTGAAGCGTGTAGTAGATTGCTCTGCAAATAGATTCTAAATTTTTCCCAATTTGTCCTTCTGGGGTTTCTAATAACCCTTTCCCCTATGACCAACCCTCCCAATTCAAACAAGATTAATCTGTGGTCTGACAGAGTTGGTTCGGAGGAGACGCTCCACTTATTGAGTAAACGACTCACTGTCGGAGTTCCGAAGGTGATGTCAAGTACCTCTTCCCTAACCCTAGTCACGAATGTTGGAATACTACCTACATTGTAAATATCTAGGTTTTCCTTCACCAAAAACTCTAAAAGTTACTCACCCCTCTTATTTGTGTCGGTGCTCCCCCATTCTTCGTTATGTGCATTTGCATCGCACCCGATCAGTAGGGGTTTGCTAAGCCTTCGGCAATATGCTACCAGTTCTTGAATTTCTGGGGCGGTATTTCCTCCCTGTCCCCGTTAAAGTAGGCCGAAGCGATGACTGTCTCCCGGTGCGTGCTGTCTACGTTAAACTGGCACTGGATTGCTACCACGTCCCGGGTTATAAATTCTGAAAGAGATAGATAATTAATACTATTTCTAACGACGATGCAGGGTCGTGGGGCAAACTGCCCTACTTCATATATCACCTTTGCATCATTGCAAGACAGACCACATATCTGTCCTCTGTAGAACCAGGGTTCCTGGACCAGCACTAGCCCCAGATGTTGTTTGGTGAACAACCTGGCCACCACGGCGGCTGCCCCTTTGGCCATATGGGTGTTCACCTGAGCAATGTGTGTACTGGTCATAATGTAGTTATCTGAAGAGGGCAGCTGCTCCTCTCCAGTCTCTAGTTCGAGGTGCTGAATCTCCTCTAGCAGCTCATCGTCAGTCGTCAGTATTGGGTTCATGCCCCCTCGACGCGATATCAGGTTTCGCGGGCGCGGGTCAAGGTGAGGCTTCTGCTCCGCTCGAACCGCCACTCTGCTGGTTCTGGGTTTCGGTTCGGGTTCACGGGTCGAATGCCCCAGTATCCCGCTTGCCGTAACCGCACCTCTGCCCCTAGCTGGTCTGGAGGTCATGCCCACCACTGGATTAGGGGGCGGTAGTTCTTGGTTCGTTACTCATCAAACCTGCTAGCGAGGGAGATCCCCAGCTTGTAGGATGAATCTTTGCAACTTAAGCCCTCACGCCAACGTCAAGGCCCCTACCATAGTGATTCCTCTGAAGGAATCTGATGTAGAAAATACGGCATTTTCAATTAATAACGCAAAGTACGAGTTCACAAGGCTTCCATTCGACCTTAAGAACGCAATTCCCAGCTCCAAGCACCATTAAAGAACTAAGATCGTTCCTAGGTCTGTCAGGGTACTATCGACGCTTTGTGAACGATTATGCAAAGTTCGCTAAACCACTGACATCCCTTTTAAGAGGGGAGAGAGGACTACTGTCCAAAACAAAATCGAGTAAAACATAAATTTTTTTATCTCCTGATGTCATAACAGCTTTTCAAAAAATTAAAAACTCCCTTATTTCCAAAGATATTATTCTTTCCTATCCAAATTTTAACAAAGAATTTGAGCTCACGACCGATGCATCCAACTTTGCTATCGGCGCAGTGCTATCTCAGGATGATAGACCCATAACGTTCACTTCGAGGACTTTGAATAAGACCGAGGAGAACTATGCACCAAATGAGAAAGAAATGCTTGCAATAATATGGGCACTAAATTCTTTGCGAAACTACCTATATGGAACCGCACGTGGTAAAATTTATACCGATCATCAGCCACTGACCTGTGCACTTAGTACAAAAATAATAACTCTAAGATGAAGCGCTGGAAAGCAATTTTCGAAGAGTATAATTACGAGTTAAAATGCAAACCAGGGAAAAGCAATGTCGTAGTCGATGCACTTTCCAGACCCCCCAAAGTATCCCAAGTAAATTCCATGACGGCATCACAGCACAGTTATGAAAGCTCGTCCCATGAACTTATTCTTACGGTAGAATCTCCGATAAACGTTTTTAAGAGCCAGATTTTTCTATTAGAATGTAATAATAACAGCTAAAAGTTCGAAATACCATTCCCGACCTACCACAGGCATACCATAACACAACCGGAATATACAAAAGAAGATATTGTCAGTCTATTCAGTCTATTCAAGCGTTATCTCAACCCAAGTTTTATTAACGGCCTAAATACTACTGTTAGAGATTGAGAGAAATTGTTCCACCATGCCGGAGCTAGTATTCATCCCACGGTGCACTCGCGAAAGGAGCAAAGAAGAAATAAGAATAAATTGCAGGGCGCAACAACAGAGCAATGGAAGTTTCCACCGAGCGACCAAGATAGCGGCGAAATATCATGCCATAATGCGGTTATACGTTGTGCGATACATCGTGCCATGCACCAACGTACAGTACCAATATGCGCTAGGCACTCTGTACGCTCGCTGATCACGCCTTGCGAGCATGGCTGTGTGCTCTACTTGTGCATGCTGCGCTGCTCTCACCACTCACTGCATACAAAAGGTGGTGGTTTTGGTGCCACAGACAGAACGAGCATAGCCGACTGCGCAATACACTGGGCGCAAGTGTATATCATCAAGTACCATTTGAGCTATCGATCAGGTCGGTCGAAATCATTAAAATATTATTTGAGCAGTTGACCAGGGCGGTCAAAATTCTGTAGCAGCACTCGACCAGGGCGGCCGATATACCTTTGAGCATTCAACGTGAGCAGCAGACAACGATTTTAATCAGGGCGATTTTCTTGTACCCATAAATTAATTATTTAAATATACAGTCCACTTTTTAAACAGTGCATTTTTTACTTATTCCTTTAACTGAGCTTCGAACATTATGGTCCTTCGGAGCCAAATTAAATATTGCCAGCAAAAACATTTTAGTGCAAACATTTAGTGCGAATATTTTAGTGCAAACATATTTAAACTGTGCAAAATCTTCAGTGCGATTTTCTTGTACCCATAAATTAATTATTTAAATATACAGTCCACTTTTTAAACAGTGCATTTTTTACTTATTCCTTTAACTGAGCTTCGAACATTATGGTCCTTCGGAGCCAAATTAAATATTGCCAGCAAAAACATTTTAGTGCAAACATTTAGTGCGAATATTTTAGTGCAAACATATTTAAACTGTGCAAAATCTTCAGTGCGAAGAAAAACGCAAAACAACGCAAAACATAGAAATCGAATTAAAATCGTTTCGTGTTCAGAGCGAACAACAAAAATTGTGCAGTTGCTTTTTCTAGTGCAAGTGTGCGATAACTGCATTGGACAATTCTTTTTCTCATTCAACATTGTGTCAGAGGCCAAGAACAAATTTATATTACTGTGAAAAATTGTTAGGGCGGAAGAAAAGCATTAAATAGTGCAAAATTTATATTTTCAGTGCGAAAATTTAGTGCAAACAACATCAAACGTTGAACAATTGTCCAAAGCCTTCAGTGCGAAGTGCGAATTGCATTTCGCAATTCGTGCAAATCGCATTTAAAAAACACAATTTAAGAGCTAGCGCAAAAAGGTTAATTATTGGGCAGTGCACAGTTTTGCTTAAACGCGTTTTAGACGGCAACTTTAGGCAACTGTACATTAAAATTACAGTTCCATGCGAAGGAAAAAGGGAGCCACACAGTGCAATTGTTGGAAAAATTCAGAGCAAGCAAAAATTCTACAGTTAGTTGTTTTTGTGCAAGTGTGCGATAACGGCTTTGAACAATTCTTTTTACAAGTCTGCGCAGATAGCGCATTAAAAACGAAGCCATTTTGTAACTTCAGTGCGAAGCATTTTTTGGTGCAGTTACCAGTGCTGCAATAAAGCTGCATAAACGCTCGAAAATTCAAGAGCTAAGGCGTGCATAACGGATAAGTTCCGGTGGGTGCTGCATTTCGGTCAAAGCTGTTAAAAACAACCGAATGTTCCAGAGCAGTGAAGAATAGAGCAAAAACCAAAACACATTTTTTCTTCCGTATCGACCGAAATTTTAGTGCATTTTTTAGAGCGAAAAATTATTTCTTGCAAACAGGGGCTGTTTTCCTGTGCATTTTGTAGAGAAAAACTTTATTACTTAGTTCCCAACTGTACATGTGCAAGCTCAAGCTAGTGCAAATCCGTGCCATTAAATTACACAGCGCTTGTCTCAACGATTCCATCCGACGTTTGCAGCAATTTTCGAAGGGTCGACCTGAATTACTGCAAAACGCCGTTGGTCTTACGGGCAGAAGACTTGGTCTTACGGAGAAGAGAAACGTTGCAAGACCGTTATTATGAAGATGCAACAAAATTTGCGACGTATCGCGCAGAAATGTGTATAGATTATCCATGAGCAGGATAGTAACATTAACGGCGTCGGAAAAGTGTTCAGCAACAGACGCTCCCATACTCAAAGCCAGAGCGGTAGCCGTAATTCCTGAAGAGATGCGGCGAGCAGATTTAAAACCATATGTAACTACAGAGCAGCAGGTGTCCGTCGCGGTAGAGTGCTTCAATGGCAGCGACATTATGAGACTAGGAGCAGCAGAGCAGTGCAGTGACGTCGCCAGCCGTACTTTATTGGCGACAGCGCGTGTGAACGTGAAGTGCAGAGCAGGAGGAGAGGAGCTGTGCATCCATGTCGTCAGCCGTGCTCTATTGGCGACAACCCTCGTTAATGAGCAGAGCAGAACAAGAGCGAGCACCGAGACAAGAGCATTACTATACAAACGGAAATATCAATTTAATCACCGAGCAGTGCGTCCAGCGGACATTATATGGAATGGCATCCAGAAATTTCAATACAGTGCGAGCAATATGCGAATGTACTTCTGACCACAATTACGAATATCCAATGGGAAACAACGCTATCACAACAAACTTCTACATGGACGACATGTTGACTGGAGCTGACAGTGAAGAAGAAGCGACACAATTGTGCAGAGAGATCATCTCATCTTTTAGAGCTAAAGGATTCGAGCTTGACAATGTCATCGAGCAAAGAAGTGCTGGCAGAGCTTTGCCAAACATCGAGCAGCAATACAGAGCTGGTATTAGAAGAGGATCAGCGCACATCCATTCTGGGGTTTGTTTGGAATCCCTCGAGCGACGAGATCCAGTTCAAGGTCAACTTGGAGCAGGCTTATTCGCCACTTACTAAACGAGCTGTGGTCAGTGCAATTGCGAAGCTGTACGACCCAAATGGCTACATCGCACCAGTGGTGATCAGGGCTAAAATCATCATTCAGGATCTCTGGCGATCGGGCACAAAGTGGGACGAGCAGATACCCAAGGAAATAGAGCATGAATGGAGCAGGTTCTATGAGGAACTGTTGTGCCTAGCAGATGTGCGAGTGCCGAGATAATTGGGCACTCAACGTGCGAGTAGAATGGAGATGCATGGTTTTGTGGACGCGTCTGCAAGAGCTTGTGCAGCCGTCATTTATGTGAGGACCACCTCCGTCACTGGTCAATCAACGTGCGCATTGTTGACTTCCAAGACGAGAGTGGCGCCGCTGAAAACCATATCCATTCCGAGGTTGGAACTATGTGCAGCCCACCTCTTGAGCAGATTAATGAGTTCTACAGTCGAAGCGTGCGAAATTCAGGGCGTGCCAATAACAATCTGGAAGGACTCAACAAAAGTGCTCCAGTGGCTGAGCAAAATGCCATATGAGCTGAAGACATTCGTCGCCAATCGGGTGAGTGCCATCCACGATTTGACAGGAGGTCATCGCTGGAAACATGTCCATTCAGCAGACAATCCAGCAGATTTAGGATCCAGAGGAATCGCATCCAAGTATTTACTCAACAAGAGCTTATGGTGGAGTGGGCCTTCCTGGCTCGAGCTCCCAGAAGAGCAATGGCCGAACGTGCATCCGACCATGAACATGCAGCAGAAAATCGGAGCGACTTCAGAAACGAAGGCAGCCTTCATCGGCAGCGCGAGATGCCCCGTTCCTACGTGCCTGATCATCAATGGCGAGAGCTTGCGGGAGCGGAGATCATCGTTACGGAGCGTGCTGATTGTGACAGCCTACCTGTTCAGATTCGTGCGAAGGTGCAAAAAAGAAACCCAGCAAACCAGCCATGGCTTTATATCACTATTGGAGCGAGAGCAAGCATTGGAATACTGGGTGCAGACAACGCAGCAAGGTGCGTACCAGCAGGAGCTAGAGCTACTAAAAAGACAATCATCGGTGCAAAGTGCAAGTAGTGTCATCACTCTCACTCCATTCACAGACGCTAAGGGAGTGCTGAGAGTAGGAGGGCGCCTGCAAAATTCATCGCTGCCGTATGAGAGTATGCATCAAATCATCCTCCCAGCGAAAGGCACATTGAGCCAGCTTCTGATCAGACAAGCACATTTCAAGACCTTGCATGGTGGTGCACAGCTGTGCATGCAGTACATCAGGCAGCGCTTTTGGATCACTGGGCTCCGCCGTGCAATTAAAACACACATTGGGCGCTGTGTCACCTGTTTCCGACAGAAGCAGATAGTCGTCGAGCAGCTAATGGGCAATATTCCTGGTGATCGTGTGCAGCCGGCAAGAGCATTTAAGCATAGCGGTGTGGACTATGCCGGACCAGTGCAGATCAAGGCTAGAGCAGGCCGATGCAAAATCATCGAAAAGGGATACATCGCACTATTCGTGTGCATGGCAACGAAAGCGGTGCATTTGGAGCTTGTGAGTGACCAGACGACAGGAGCATTTCTAGCTGCCTTCCAGAGATTCACAGGACGACGTGAAAGATGTGCAGTGCTATGGAGCAAATTTGGGCTATGGGAACTGAATGGAAGTTCATCGTGCCAGGAGCACCACACACAGGAGGAATCTGGGAAGCCGGAGTAAAGTCCATGAAGCATCACTTGCGCAGGATTCTGGGCAATTATATTTTCACGTTCGAGACATTAGCGACGGTATTGGTGCAAATCGAAGCATGCCTGAATTCCAGGCCATTATGCGCTTTATCGGATGACCCCATGGATTTGAGCGTACTAACTCCCGGCCATTTCCTGGTCGGTGAGCAATTGGTGCAGCCACTGACAGCTGACGTGAGCGAAGTTCCAGCAAATAAGCTACGGCTTTGGAGCACCATCCAGCAAATGCAACAGCACTTCTGGAAAAGATGGAGCAAGGAGTATCTCCACACACTGCAGCAAAGATTTAGGTGGAACCAACCTCAAGGGAACGTCCAGGTCGGCGATTTGGTTCTCATGAAGGAAGAGAACACACCGCCAATAGCCTTGCCTCTCGGCCGAATCATGGCAGTCCACCAGGGCGAAGATGGACTTGTGCGAAGCGCGGATGTGCGATTGGAGCATACGAGCCTGAGACGTCCGGTGAAAAAGCTGTGCGTGCTACCCATGGACAACTAACCAGCGGAGCGGTGTTGAACCCGAGGCTTCAACGGGGGGAGTGTTAGAGATTGAGAGAAATTGTTCCACCATGCCGGAGCTTGTATTCATCCCACGGTGCACTCGCGAAAGCAGCAAAGAAGAAATAAGTATAAATTGCAGGGCGCAACAACAGAGCAATGGAAGTTTCCACCGAGCGACCAAGATAGCGGCGAAATATCATGCCATAATGCGGTTATACGTTGTGCGATACATCGTGCCATGCACCAACGTACAGTACCAATATGCGCTAGGCACTCTGTACGCTCGCTGATCACGCCTTGCGAGCATGGCTGTGTGCTCTACTTGTGCATGCTGCGCTGCTCTCACCACTCACTGCATACAAAAGGTGGTGGTTTTGGTGCCACAGACAGAACGAGCATAGCCGACTGCGCAATACACTGGGCGCAAGTGTATATCATCAAGTACCATTTGAGCTATCGATCAGGGCGGTCGAAATCATTACAATATCATTTGAGCAGTTGACCAGGGCGGTCAAAATTCTGTAGCAGCACTCGACCAGGGCGGCCGATATACCTTTGAGCATTCAACGTGAGCAGCAGACAACGATTTTAATCAGGGCGATTTTCTTGTACCCATAAATTAATTATTTAAATATACAGTCCACTTTTTAAACAGTGCATTTTTTACTTATTCCTTTAACTGAGCTTCGAACAACTACTGAACGTGTAATGGGAATTGTCCAAGAAATATACCCCCACCATTTCAGACACTACAAGATACGATTCACACAAACCCAAGTTGAAGACGAACCTGACCAAACAAAACAGGATGAATTGATATTAAAGGAACATAAAAGAGCACACAGAAGCGGACAAGAGAACAAGATACAATTATTACAAAAAGTTTATTTCCCACAAATGAGTTCAAAAATAAATAAGATAGTTAAACAATGTGTAGTTTGCAAGGAGCAAAAATATGATAGGCATCCAAACAAACCGGAGTTAAAACCAACACCGATTCCACAATACGCAGGACACATCCTCAACATAGACATTTTTTCAACTGAAAATCATTTAGTCCTCACAGCACTTGACAAGATTTCTAAATACGCGCAGGCTAAAATCATACAGTCAAAAGCAATAGAGGACGTTAGACAACCCTTACGTGAATTATTATTTTCTTTCGGCATACCCAAATTAATAATTATAGATAACGAAAAATCTTTAAACTCAGAATCTATAGGCTTCATGTTAAAAGATCAACTAGGAATCGAAATTTATAAAACCCCGTCTCATACTAGTTCTGTAAACGGACAGGTAAAAGGTTTCACTCCACTTTAACAGAAATTATGAGATGTTTAAAAACAGATAAAGTACATAGATTATTCTCCGACTTTTTTGACCGCTCTGTTTACGAGTACAATTTTTCAGTTCATTCTATGACAAAGAGAAAACCCCTTGAAGTATTTTTCGGTAGGAATGAGAGCACCGACCCTGAATTTAAAATATCCCGAAAATATCAAGAAAACATTGAAAACATTCGGAAAAAACAAGCTAGCGATTTAAGTAATCACAACAAAAAAAGACAACCAATAAAGAACTATTAAATCGGCGATAAAATCTTTGTTCGAATCAATAAGCGACTACGTAGTTAGCTCTCACCACGATACAAAAAGGAAACAGTCTCTGAAAACAGGCCACTACAGTCCTAACCAGATCTGGAAGAGTTGTTCACAAAAGTCATATTAAGAGTTAATTTTCTTTCTAGGCTTTTCATAACATCATGTACGGGAGATACCCAAATATTGGATTACTCCAATTCCCTATTAGTCACCATTCATACGGGTGTGGCAAAACTACAGACAGGATCATTTAAGCTAATTCATGTTATAAACCCTCAATTGTACGAAACTCTTATTGACGAGCTGGAGCAAACAATTAAGCAAAACGTTAATATTAATCATCCCATTTTTCCCTTCCTTTCCCATGAAATAATTCAGATAAAAAGCCATATAAGTAGACTTAAGCCAAACAATAGACAAAAACGGTCACTGGATTTCATAGGCACTGCATGGAAGTGGATTGCCGGAAATCCTGACCACCAAGATTATATATGTGTTGATAAAATGAACAACGTGCTAGAAAATAACAACAAGCAAATCGTAATCAATAAATTATCAGTACAAAAATTAATGAAATCAGAAATGTAACAAATGAAATACTTAAAATGATAAAGTCTAACGAAAGTGTTAAAAACGAATTAATTTTAAATTTTAAATAATATAGATTAGAATTAATTAAAGAAGAGATTGTCAATATTGAATATGCAATCCATTGGGCTCATAATTCTTATAAATTCTTTTATCTTATCAAATTCCGAAATTAATATGACAGAAAATATTCTTAAGAATTAGAACATTCCTTATTTAAACGTAGACGAAGCGTTATAATTTGCTGAACAATAATAGCATCCGATAGTAAAAATATCATTTATATTGTAAGTCTACCAACAACTAAAGTAGAATTTTTTGAAAAAATTGTAATCAAAGCTGTTAAGAAAGGAAGCTTAATTAATAAAATAAGTTTTAATTCAATCTTACAATCCAACAAAAACCTTTATGGCATAAAAACTAATTGCAAATCTTATAATAAGCTATCTATATAAGCAACACCTCATGCATACCGAACCTACTTAATAGCCGCCCACCTAATTGTACCACAATAAAAAACCAGCACATCCCGGCAGTTGAAGAAGTTCTTCCAGGAATAATATTTTTAAACCAATATGATGGATCAATAAACATAAACAATGACATGATACAACTTAATGGAACATTCATCAAACGATATCATAACTCAACAACAGAAATCGGCGATATGATCTACACATCACGTGAATCCACTTACAGCAACCCTTTGCCAGTCATCCTGCAACCAGCCTCCACATCCAAGGAAATTAAGGAAGTGCTATCACTGGAAATGGTAAAGGAACTCAATACAAACAATACCAAACATATCAACCTATTAAGCAAGCAAAATAAAAGAATTTTTCCACAAACTTGTGCACTTCTGCTGACGTATCGGATTGCAGCTTGCAATCGCGAATTTAGCTGATTATGGGATACGACGGTAAATCGCACATCCATCGCATAGGCAACAAAGCAAAAGGTGAAGCTTATGTTCTAGGTATAATTGAATTGTTAGTTCAGTCTTTGATCTTAAGTAATGTAATAAGCACGAAAGGTGCAATAAAAATATATTTTTTTAGAAAAGTCAACGCAGAGACTTTTAACTTATACACACAAACTACCAACATTTATGTTAGCGGTTAGCTGGAAAAAAATTTGTTCAAGAAAGTTTAGATTTATTCCTTCAAAAGAACTCAGTAAATTTCAACATTTCTATTTGTAACTGATCCCATGTCACACACGTCTTCGTTGACGTCTTTTTTTATTTTTTTAATAAATACACCATACAAATTTTATGAAAAAAGTTTCCGATTTTCTTCAAATTTTATACGCTTGTGTATCTCCGATGGACAAAACTTTTTGTAAAATTTGTGGAGCGATCGGGCCCCGAGGTCGGGGGCGCCCATACAATTTTTTTTTTTGAATATCAATTTTTAACGCACTTCCTAAAGCCCGATTTTCCTGAAATTTTGTACACATGTGTATTTCCGGTGACAATACTTTTTTTTTTAAATTTTGAAGTGATAGATAGAACAACAAGTTTTCACAATATTCTGTCATTTGGCGTTTTCATAAATTAGTTCAGAGCAGTCAAAGAGTTCTCAAGAAAAATGCTCGTGTTTCTTATTTGCTCAGAGTATGAGCGTGCTCTAAGTGCTCAGAATAAAATGATCTGTGCATTTTCAAATTTGACATCTGATGTCAAATGTCTCTTTCGATTATTTTCTCCTACAATAAAAAAATAAAAAAAATAATAAAAAATAAATAATATAGATTAGAATTAATTAAAGAAGAGATTGTCAATATTGAATATGCAATCCATTGGGCTCATAATTCTTATAAATTCTTTTATCTTATCAAATTCCGAAATTAATATGACAGAAAATATTCTTAAGAATTAGAACATTCCTTATGTAAACGTAGACGAAGCGTTATAATTTGCTGAACAATAATAGCATCCGATAGTAAAAATATCATTTATATTGTAAGTCTACCAACAACTAAAGTAGAATTTTTTGAAAAAATTGTAATCAAAGCTGTTAAGAAAGGAAGCTTAATTAATAAAATAAGTTTTAATTCAATCTTACAATCCAACAAAAACCTTTATGGCATAAAAACTAATTGCAAATCTTATAATAAGCTATCTATATAAGCAACACCTCATGCATACCGAACCTACTTAATAGCCGCCCACCTAATTGTACCACAATAAAAAACCAGCACATCCCGGCAGTTGAAGAAGTTCTTCCAGGAATAATATTTTTAAACCAATATGATGGATCAATAAACATAAACAATGACATGATACAACTTAATGGAACATTCATCAAACGATATCATAACTCAACAACAGAAATCGGCGATATGATCTACACATCACGTGAATCCACTTACAGCAACCCTTTGCCAGTCATCCTGCAACCAGCCTCCACATCCAAGGAAATTAAGGAAGTGCTATCACTGGAAATGGTAAAGGAACTCAATACAAACAATACCAAACATATCAACCTATTAAGCAAGCAAAATAAAAGAATTTTTCCACAAACTTGTGCACTTCTGCTGACGTATCGGATTGCAGCTTGCAATCGCGAATTTAGCTGATTATGGGATACGACGGTAAATCGCACATCCATCGCATAGGCAACAAAGCAAAAGGTGAAGCTTATGTTCTAGGTATAATTGAATTGTTAGTTCAGTCTTTGATCTTAAGTAATGTAATAAGCACGAAAGGTGCAATAAAAATATATTTTTTTAGAAAAGTCAACGCAGAGACTTTTAACTTATACACACAAACTACCAACATTTATGTTAGCGGTTAGCTGGAAAAAAATTTGTTCAAGAAAGTTTAGATTTATTCCTTCAAAAGAACTCAGTAAATTTCAACATTTCTATTTGTAACTGATCCCATGTCACACACGTCTTCGTTGACGTCTTTTTTTATTTTTTTAATAAATACACCATACAAATTTTATGAAAAAAGTTTCCGATTTTCTTCAAATTTTATACGCTTGTGTATCTCCGATGGACAAAACTTTTTGTAAAATTTGTGGAGCGATCGGGCCCCGAGGTCGGGGGCGCCCATACAATTTTTTTTTTTGAATATCAATTTTTAACGCACTTCCTAAAGCCCGATTTTCCTGAAATTTTGTACACATGTGTATTTCCGGTGACAATACTTTTTTTTTTAAATTTTGAAGTGATAGATAGAACAACAAGTTTTCACAATATTCTGTCATTTGGCGTTTTCATAAATTAGTTCAGAGCAGTCAAAGAGTTCTCAAGAAAAATGCTCGTGTTTCTTATTTGCTCAGAGTATGAGCGTGCTCTAAGTGCTCAGAATAAAATGATCTGTGCATTTTCAAATTTGACATCTGATGTCAAATGTCTCTTTCGATTATTTTCTCCTACAATAAAAAAATAAAAAAAATAAAAAATGACCCAGGATCGAGGGGCTCCCATATCAATTTCTGCGATTAGAGAATTTATATGAAAAAATTTTTATGGGTTGTTTTTTTTATTTTTTTTATTTAATTTAATTTAATTTTTATGTATGTACATTTAACTTAAAGTAAAGTTTATATTTAGTTTCCATTTTATGTTGTTATAAAATAATTTCCGAGTTTAAACCTTTTAATTCAATTCAATTAGTAATGTAATGTGGGTTGAGCAGAGAACCAAGCAACAGAGACTATACTACACTACTACTTCTCTAGAGAGGGTTTTCGCTTACGGGCTCACATGGTCTATAGTGACGCTTAGACGGCATACGAGTATATATTTCAGAGGGTGCAGCTTTATTGGCCAAAAACAACTGGAGTAAAATACTAATTATATTGCACGGTAATTTCAATATAAACTTTGCCAAGCCATAATCACATGTATCTTAAATGACTGAATATCATACACATGCGGAAATACAGAGTCGGGCAAATTATTCCACAAAATTTTTGAGTGGCTAAAGAAGCAATGTTTGAATTGATCGGTACGTCCAAAGATAGGTCTAAAACTGTTTTCGTTAGTATTATAAAAAAAGAAATGGTAGGCTGTGTCGTCTACACGGCCGCGAGGGTTTTGAGCGTGACAACGTTTACAAACATTTACTGACAATGCACTGTTTATTTTTTATTTTTTTATTTAATTGTATTTAATTTTTATATATGTACACTTAACATAAATAAAAGTGTATATCAAGTTTTCCAGTTTATGTTGTTATTAAATAATTTCCGAGTTAAGACCTTTTAATTCAATTCAATTAGTAATGTAATGTGAGTTGAGCAGAGAACCAACCAACAGAGACTATACTACACTACTACTTCTCTAGAGAGGGTTTTGGTTTACAGGCTCACATGGTCTATAGTGACGTTTAGACGGGATACGAGTATATTTCAGAAGGTGCAGCTTTATTGGCCAAAAACAATTGGGGTAAAATACTAATTCAATATAAACAAATAAATCAATATAAACTTTGCCAATCCATAATCACATATATTTTAAATGCCTGAGCACATGCGGAAATACAGAGTCGGGCAATTCATTCCACAAAATTTTTGAGCGGCTAAAGAAGGAATGTTTGAATTGAATGTCCAAAGATAGGTCTAAAACTGTTTTCGTTAGTATTATAAAAAATTATGACAATGCTACGACTACGCTCATCACATACATCATTATCACATCACATTATATATAAATTATTTATAAGCGAATTTTAATGTTCATAACCACTAACTGTGAAGTGGCTGCATATTGCATATTGGATATTGCATATCACTGCCCAAACAGAGTAATGCAGCTTTCGGCTTCAACTCGTAAAAAATTTGAGTAGTTTTGAATTATTGCGAGCCCGAAGGGCGAAGCTAATAATCAGAGGACAAGAAAATTTTTCTAGCGTACGTGTGTCGGTTTGTGGGTTTGTGGGTTTGTCCGATTGTATATCGCGACTTCTACCAGTCAGAATTTGATGGGACTTGTTTTAAAACAATTGGTGGGTGCTTGGCTTGCGATGACGTAAGGCACGTGTGACGCGTGTTTTTTTTTAATTACTTGTTTTAAAACTTGGCTTGCGATGAGGTGACGCGTGTCACGTGTCGAAATTTTTTTAGCGTACGTGTTTGTTTGTTTGTGGTTTGTGGGTTTGTGGGTTTGTGGTTTTGTCCAATTGTATATCGCGACTTCTACCAGCGCTTGGCTTGCGATGACGTGACGCGCGTCGCGTGTGGCGCGTGTGTGTGTGTGTTTTTTTTTAAATTACTTGTTTTAAAACTTGGCTTGTGATGACTTGACGCGTGTCACGTGTTGCGCGTCGAGTGTGGCGCGTGTAAATTTATTTTTAAAAACAAAAGGTACTTGTTTTAAAACTTGACTGTAATTGATCGAATAGTTATTTTGAACCGATGTTTAATGCCTTGCATTATGTATGATGGTTGACGCAATGGTCGATGGTAGATTCGTTGTTTAATGTTCAATGGCTGACATCCAACATACCATCGAACATCAAACCAGCAAACGAACACCACTCTAGTTACTGTATACCTGCGTAAGGATAAAATAAGCCAAAAGAAAAGGAAATAGCAGTAACAGCAACGTCGCTTGCAACTTGTAATTTGTATATGGCCTTGCCTCTTTTTTGTAACATTTGTATTTTTTTTCTCTATCACAAAGCACTGGATCATTTTATGCAATGTTAATTGAACAAACAGAGCAGAGCACCGAAAGAACACTACGAAGAGAGACTATACTATCACTACTACTGCACATGTTTGCTTCATTCTTTTCTATTGGCAAATATTAATATTACAATTTTTAAATACGATTAAATTAAGTCTATAATTAAGCAATACGATTAAATAAAGAAAATTATTAAATGACTTAAAAATTAATACTAATCAATATTGATTAAATTAAAAGGCGTAAGTCGCTTATGAAATTGATTAGTTCCAGAAACTCCAGTTCCTAATAACCATAATTTAGAATTTCCATGGGAACAAGTTTTACAGTCTTAGTCCAACATACCGAATTTCATGCGAATCACTTGAGAAATTGCTTAGGTCCTGAAATTCATTGATGCTGTTCACGGACACGGAACCAAGAAATTCCGAATAGGTTAATTTCTCGATTAGCTACATATCACTCAGCGTACTCTTCAATCCCATTCAACTTGATGACACATGGAAAACTGGATGCGCTGCCTGCTGGTTTTGAGATACTCTGGAGGGTTTGCTTTCCAAAGCGGCTCCAGTTTCTTTTCGTTATGGCTGAAGCTGTGTCGAGTTGTAGCTTAACGTTCGCGCCGTTGATCTTTGGTTCAACAAATATTCGTTGCGCGGCATTGTTGACTTCGCTGACTTGATTGAGTCCTACTCTTGAGCATTTTTGTGGGCTCTCTCGACCTGTTGCTTTATAAAATATTTATAACTTTGACAGTGACCAGCTTTTTGATTCAATCTCTTGCATTTTTCGCAAGTCTTCGCTTTGTAAGGACAATTGATGACTCGGTGCTGATCACCGCACGCTGGAGGGGTTCGAGCTTTCTTAGTTTTGCCAGACGGTGCTTTCTTTTTCTCCTGAGCCGCTTTGACTACGAACTGTTCGACGACTTTGATTTTGTTGCGCTTCTGTTATGTAGCGAGGTCCCACTAGGGGTTCTGCCACTGGCAAGGACGTCGCGACACGCTCGCGGTTGCTCGGCTAAGCTCGCCGGACGGGTGGTCCTTGTCACTTACCAGTGAGACCTCGACATGAACAAAAATTATATTTATCGTCCATTCTTTCAGGTCATTCTTTCTAGGACACTTATGCTAAATTATCACTAAATTAAGGCTAATTTAAAAAAAGGTAAATTCCTTTTTTTTTTTTTCTAAAAAGTATTTGTACTTCTTAAGAAGATTCTTAAATCTAACTTAAACTAGGAAAATAATGACCTCGTTACACCTGTACCGAAGCCCCACAGTATCGTCAAGGACTAGACCGACTGAGGTCTGTCCATCTGTCTTTGTCACCAGTCAGTTACAGTAATTTTTGGCGAAACGTCGGATACTTACACGGGGATCACTGATCCCAGCCACATACCATGCTAATTTAATTTAGCCCTGCATCGTTGCTAAACCTATTTGGAATTACAAAAATAAAGGGCCTCCAAAAGAGGTATCTTCAACCCACCGGGTAAAGATAATTAAAATCTCAGCTGGTTCGCATTCGTTATAATTTTATTATTTAGTATTTACTCGCCAAAATAATTCAGGTAAAACAATTCAAAAATTTTTAAAATAATTCAACATTAATTGTATCTCAATGATTACTATGTATTTACTATGATTAATCAAATCAAATTTAAAAAAGATTAAAATAAAATAAAAAAAAAGCGGAATTAATGAAAATTAAATCTGTATTATTTCTCCACTGCCCTTAATAGCCGTTAATTTAATTCAATATATTTGTATTTACTTAGTTTCATTTACCTTGCCTTCCACTTTTAAATGCGGGTCCTGCCGGCAGAAGTTGCTTCTAAAAGGGGAATTGCTAAATGGGAAAATAAGGTTAAAAAAAGGAAAGGGCACAGACTAAAGGCTCAGCGCCACGCATACGGCCACTAAATGCAGTCACAAAATGAACATACGTTTTAAGTTTTAATGTAATTTAATAAAATTTTAAAAAAAATAAAATTAAAGCAAAGGGATAAGAAAAAATTTAAAAATTAAACTGTTTGTTTGAAAATTTAAAACAAAAAAAGAGTGAAATAAAATTCAAAAAAAAATTGAGGTTTTACAACCACTGCTTCTTCACTGTTCTCAAATGCTTGCAGAATTAAAAAGTCTCTTGGAGTAAGCTTTCAAAAGCTCAATTATATATAATAGAAGCTACTTTTTTTTTTGCATAGATTTAGGCGCTCTCGTTCTCCTCTGTATTTCTTCTTGATCATATATATGAAATTCGCTAAGTTTTACCTTTTTTTTTTTTTAAATTTGTTGGTAAAAAGAAAGTTGGATCTTTGCTGAAAGTGGGATTCAAACCCTGTGTGATGGCACTTTCCTTTGGAAACAATATATGGTTTCTCCTCTGATGGCTTGCACTTGTAAATTACGTCTTTTAAAAACTCATATAGCACATTAACACTGCTAGTGCAAATTAAAGATTTTGAAATTTTAAATTATCGTTTTTAATTTTTACTTCACTAAAGAAAAATGGTGGTTCTTTCCACCACGCTTTCAGAATTTGTATAGCACATTAATACTGCTAGTGCAAATTAAAGATTTTGAAATTTTAAATTATCGGTTTTAATTTTTTTTTACTTCATGGTGAATGAAATGAAAATGGTGGTTCTTTCCACGACACTTTCAGGATTTGTATAGCACTTTAACACCGCCAGTGCATATTACAATTTCGAAATTTTAACTTTCGGTTTCAATTTTTAGTTCACTAAAGGAAAATGGTGGTTCTTTATACGACGCTTTATATCTGTCTCAACCTAATGGTTAGTCTTCGACTTTTAGAGCACTAATCTCGACTGTCGCTGCTGATGGTCAAAATCCAATTGCCTCTTCTTGCTCTTCCGTCGGCTGGCGAAACTACCCGCTTATCCTCGAAAATTCTAGAACTAATTTTTCTTTTTTCTGTGTGAAAGTCTCTTTCTAAAATGCTAAGTCTTTCCTTCTAAAGTCTACATGCAAACTCCTCATTCCGTCCCTTTTTAAAATTTTATCACCCTCACCGATGAACATAAAACATGAATAATATTAGTATGGACATAAGACATGACTACTATTGATATGGACATAAAACATGAATATTATTAGCCTAACACGTATGTATTAATATATTCTATTGTGAATGGAAAACTATTTCTAATATTATTCAATACACGAACCAGTTTTATGCATAAAAAAAATGAACTATATAGTTCGGAAACCCGAAATGAAAAAAAAGCACGCTGCCTATACCAGTCGTTGACGCATCACACTGGATATAAAAATGTTTCGTAAAGTCCGGGTTTGTCAAAATCGGCGCAGAAATCAAGAGTTGTTTGAGCTCTTCAAATGATTTATTTGCCTCGTCAGTCATTTTAAGTTCTTTACCTTTTTTCAGGCATTCTGTCATTGGTGCTGTCAAAGTTGAGAAATTTGGTATGAACCTGCGATACCATCCGGTCATTCCTAGGTACCGTCTAAGTTGCTTCGGAGTCCTCGGAACCGGAAACTGCTCCACTGCCGCGACTTTTGCTGGATCAGTCCTTAGGCACCCGTCGCCCACAATGTATCCAAGGTATTTTATTTCTTTGAAACAAAATTTGCTCTTTTCTACATTAATTGTTAAACCAGCCTCTTGAAGACATCTCGCGACGTCCTCTAGCAGACCCATGTGGCTTTAGAAATCCGGAGAGCAGACAAGGAGATCGTCAAGGTATACAAAGACATTGTCTTTAAGCCTTGACGGTATCACCTTGTCCATAAGCCGACACATTCTCTTAGCAGCATTGCACAGGCCAAATGGCATTACTGTAAATTAATACAGTGGCCGCCCAGGGACTGTGAGGCCGTTTTCTATCTGGACTTCTTCTCCAACGGGATCTGCCAGAAGGCGTCTTTCAGATCGATTCCCGAAATGAACCGAGTATCTTGTAGGCGGCTCAACAACCCTTCTATGTGGGGCAACGGGTACGCGTCCTTCTTCGTTACCGCATTGACTTTGCGTGAGTCCAGGCAGAGTATATTTTTGCCAGCTTTTCTCACCAGCACAATCGGAGAGCTCCACGCACTCTGGCTCTCTTCGATCACCCCCAAATAAATCATGCGATCAAGCACGTCGAAGAGAAGCTTTTGGATCGCCGGAGACACTGGGTAGTGCCTCTGTTTGATCGACTCCACTTCGGCGGTCTCGATCACATGTTTCTCTAGGCTTGTCTTACTGAGGCCGAGTCTCGTGTAGGACGTCGTATATCAATCTCGGATATAATGTTGGGAGCGACCTTAAAAGTTCTCCAGAAGTTCACTCCCAGATACAGCGATTGCTGCAACGACGGCACAACATAAAATTCTAAATTCTCAGTCCTGTTTTTCCATGTGACTGGAATGGTCACAATGCCTAAGATTTTTTGTTTATTTCCGTCCGCTCTCCTTATGTTAGAATTTATCGTCTTTAATGTTAGGCCATTGTCTTCGATGAATTTAATTGCATCTTTCCCTAAGCATCTTACAGATGCGCCACTGTCCAAAAGACCTAACATCATTTCGTCTAGTAATTTAACCTTCGCGTAAGGTCGGTTATCGTCGTCTGTTTGTAGGACAGTGGCCTCTAGACTCCTAAACCTATTTCTTTTTTCTTTAAATTTTTCGCGTAGTCTCCTAATTTTACTAAAAATTTTTGTTTTATCTAGTTCTGGATCTTCAAGGAAGATCCTTCTACGCGCTTCTTCATATTCTAGAATACGCCTGTGGAGACTCTTTCTGGTCGGAACTGTCTGTATGTCTATCTTTCCTTAGTCGTCATGGTATAATCTTTTTAAAAATTTTATTGCCTTAGGCTCTTGTTTTCCGGGAGCTTCTCTGATGGACTGATGTTCCCGGATGCATCGCCCATCTGTGTGTTTTCCGCTTTGTCTTTACATGAAGGACATACAAACACTGATTTATTGGACAGGCCACATTGAAAACATATTAAAGAGTGAAAACCGGACGAACAAGGATTTGAGCCATCACCACATATAATGTTTCTACTGTTCGTATTCTTACTATTAACTGTGTTTACTGTGTTTTTGTGGTGGTTAGATTTTAGTGTACATATATCCCCAAATGTCTCTATGTTGTCTCGGTCAGTACTTTCGTCGTCCCTGATTTCAGTCTGTATCTCGTTAACATATTTCTTTTTATTGTGATTTTCCCTTGCGTCGAAATGTTTCTCCGCTCGCCGACAAGCCAATTGTAAATCGGAAAGAGAAAACAGAGAGCAGCCGAAAATCAGGGTCGCAATTCTTTCGCGGAGATTTTGCCTGAGGATGGTTACAAGCTCTCTCTCAGGTAACTTGTTTCGCATTTGGAATACGAGGGACTTCACATTTGCGAAGAAATCGTCACACGTTTCGCCAGGCATCTGTTTTCTGTCCATGATTTCCCTCATAATTTCATGGTCTGAGCCCGATTCCCTAAATTGCCGCAATAATTCCCGTTTTAGGTCATAATAGTTATGGAAATGGTCGTCAGCGTGTTCCTCCAGGAACTGCCAATACCATCTCTCGGCTACTCCGGACAAAAGATAGTGGAATTGATTGAATAGTTGTTCTTCGCAGACGTTTAATCTCCGCTGCATCGTTTCGATGCGGAAAATGAAACTCTCTACCGGCATCGACTTTTTAGTCCCATCGAACTTTATATTCCACTTGTGTAGATTCCACGTGGAATTTCAATGCCGGTAGAGTTTTCGTTGGTCGGTTGCCTGTCATTCTGGGTCTGGCTGTTTCTTAATGGGGGTTGCATTCTGGGGGTAGACCCTTGAGGAGCGCGCCTATTATCACCATAATTCTGATGTAATTCTGGTGTTTCTACCTTATGAGACAACATCTCTAGCTTCTCGTTTAAGCTGGTATTTAGCTCTTCTAGTTTCTTTGAGAAGATGGAACTCAATTTCATTTGGTCCCTTTGGACCACTCCTGAAACTGCGTCTTGAATAAGGTTCACTAGGTCTCTACTCATATCTGGTGCTACAGCTCTTTGTGTCTTACTAGGGACACTTGCTGTAGTCTCTTTATAGTTTTGTTCTATATCGAAATTGTTTTGGTCGATAAGGTTATTGAAAATACCCTCTCCATTGCTTTGCCCTATGTCTGCTTGCCTATTTTTGTGTAAGGTGGCATCGTTGGGCCTTGCGCCAATTATCGAGTCTAAAGGCTCCTCAGTTTGGCCTAGTACGTACTCGTTCTGATGCTCGGTTCCCTGCCTACTTAAACGGCTATAGTCTTGATCCTGAATGTCTCTTTGCTCCAGGAGCTCACGAGTCCTTTGCCTCGTTCGTAAGCCCTGCCCTATATCAGTAAGCACCTTGGGAATGGCCATAGTTTTCCTATTGCTAGGCATTTTAACAAAAAAAATCAATTTATTTTTGACCTTTGACTTATTGTTTATTTCCTTCTTTTTCTCTTCAAAACAAACAAATTTAAAAACTTATTGGCTTTGAGTATTTTTAAATTCTCTATATTAACTTCACTTGCCCGTGGGTCGTCGGTCGTCGGTCGGTCGTCGGTCGGTCGTCGGTCGGTCGTCTGTCGTGGATTCTTGCGATCAATTTTTAACCCACTTCCCATGGCCCGATTTTATTGAAATTTTGCACACATGTGTATTTCCGGAGACAACACTTTCTATTAAATTTTGAGGCCCCTCGGGCTGCGGGGTCGGGGGGCTCCCAAACAAAAATTTTAAAAAATTTACCCGATTTTCTTCAAATTTTACACACATGTGTATACCCAATAAACAATACTTTTTCGAAAATTTGGTAGTGATCGGGTCCCGGGTTCGGCCGCAAGGCCCTTATACATTTTTTAAATATCTGTACTGGCATCAGATATTCGTCGCCGTTTATGGACTTTGTGCGGTGTGTGCTGCGCAGTCGGCTGCGCTGCATGGTTTTGGTGGTGGTGGAGAGAGAGAGAGAAATCTTAGCGCACGCACAAATGAACCCAGCAAATGAAACGAGACATACATGTTTTATGCTTACTTCAACTTACATTTTTATTATATACTGAATTGTATTTTTATTGATGTCGTTTTTTTTGTTGTCGATATCAACTTACAGATAGAACAACAAGTTTTCACAATATTCTGTCATTTGGCGTTTTCATAAATTAGTTCAGAGCAGTCAAAGAGTTCTCAAGATAAATGTTCGTGTTTCTTATTTACTCAGAGTATGAGCGTGCTCTAAGTGCTCAGAATAAAATGATCTGAGCTTTTTCAATTTTAACATCTGATGTCAAATGTTTGTTTCGATGATTTTCTTCTACAATAAAAAAAAAATGGCCCAGGATCGAGGGGCTCCCATATCAATTTCTGCGATTAGAGAATTTAGATGAAAAATTTTAATTTTTATGGGTTGTTTTTTTATAAATTACTTCAATAAACGGTTTTTAAAAAAAAAAATTGAATTCGGAATTTTAGTAGGCTGGTATGTAGCTAGGGCATTTACCCCGTGATTCCGGAGACAACACTTTCTATTAAATTTTGAGGCCCCTCGGGCTGCGGGGTCGGGGGGCTCCCAAACAAAAATTTTAAAAAATTTACCCGATTTTCTTCAAATTTTACACACATGTGTATACCCAATAAACAATACTTTTTCGAAAATTTGGTAGTGATCGGGTCCCGGGTTCGGCCGCAAGGCCCTTATACATTTTTTAAATATCTGTACTGGCATCAGATATTCGTCGCCGTTTATGGACTTTGTGCGGTGTGTGCTGCGCAGTCGGCTGCGCTGCATGGTTTTGGTGGTGGTGGAGAGAGAGAGAGAAATCTTAGCGCACGCACAAATGAACCCAGCAAATGAAACGAGACATACATGTTTTATGCTTACTTCAACTTACATTTTTATTATATACTGAATTGTATTTTTATTGATGTCGTTTTTTTTGTTGTCGATATCAACTTACAGATAGAACAACAAGTTTTCACAATATTCTGTCATTTGGCGTTTTCATAAATTAGTTCAGAGCAGTCAAAGAGTTCTCAAGATAAATGTTCGTGTTTCTTATTTACTCAGAGTATGAGCGTGCTCTAAGTGCTCAGAATAAAATGATCTGAGCTTTTTCAATTTTAACATCTGATGTCAAATGTTTGTTTCGATGATTTTCTTCTACAATAAAAAAAAAATGGCCCAGGATCGAGGGGCTCCCATATCAATTTCTGCGATTAGAGAATTTAGATGAAAAATTTTAATTTTTATGGGTTGTTTTTTTATAAATTACTTCAATAAACGGTTTTTAAAAAAAAAAATTGAATTCGGAATTTTAGTAGGCTGGTATGTAGCTAGGGCATTTACCCCGTGATCGCATCCAACGCTTCCGTTCTCTATAGGTGTGTCCTAGTCCCTTAAGTCCAGTCGTAGTCGGTTACCTTGACGATAGTCATTTAATGTCTGTAGAGGTTTCGTCTCATTCTGGCGGATCGCAACTCAAAGCACTGGCTTGTAGCCTTTGTGGCGAGGCCGAACCGCCAAGAAGAAGAAGAACCTCTACATTTTTTTGACAAAAGGAGCAGTGAACCCACGTTTACTTGTGCTAATTGCACTTGTGGTAACGGCTGTCCACTGCACGAGCTGGCATCACCAAATTGCAGATTTGTAGAAATCTTCGAATTGGGATTGCCAGCTCCCCCGAAGAGCAGCCGATGTCCCAATAGTTACTGTCCTGTCCTAATATAAGGTAGTTTTAGGATAGGAATTATGGGGAATAAAAAAAGGACTAAGAAAAATTTCAAAAAAAAAAAGGAATAAAAAAAAGGTTATTAAATGGGAAATTTATTAAAAATTAAAAAAAAATATTAGAATTAAGAAAATTATAAAATTTATTTAAGCTACGTTAAAAGCATAAAAACAGGAGAAAGCTGTACTGCCATCGTTTGTCAAAGGCGATGGCTAAAGCCAAAAACGTTGGGCGCCATTTGTTATGTAGCGAGGTCCCACTAGGGGTTCTGCCACTGGCAAGGACGTCGCGACACGCTCGTGGTTGCTCGGCTAAGCTCGCCGGACGGGTGGTCCTTGTCACTTACCAGTGAGACCTCGACATGAACAAAAATTTTATTTATCGTGTCTATAAAAGGAAAGGGTGGAAATTAATAGGGAAACTTTGTGAAGAAGGGAGGGATACAAGGAACTGTCTTTCGGCTCAGGTGTAAGCAGGTCATTCTTTCTAGGACACTTATGCTAAATTATCACTAAATTAAGGCTAATTTAAAAAAAGGTAAATTCCTTTTTTTTTTTTCTAAAAAGTATTTGTACTTCTTAAGAAGATTCTTAAATATAACTTAAACTAGGAAAATAATGACCTCGTTACACCTGTACCGAAGCCCCACAGTATCGTCAAGGACTAGACCGACTGAGGTCTGTCCATCTGTCTTTGTCACCAGTCAGTTACAGTCATTTTTGGCGAAACGTCGGATACTTACACGGGGATCACTGATCCCAGCCACATACCATGCTAATTTAATTTAGCCCTGCATCGTTGCTAAACCTATTTGGAATTACAAAAATAAAGGGCCTCCAAAAGAGGTATCTTCAACCCACCGGGTAAAGATAATTAAAATCTCAGCTGGTTCGCATTCGTTATAATTGTATTATTGAGTATTTACTCGCCAAAAAAATTCAGGTAAAACAATTCAAAAATTTTTAAAATAATTCAACATTAATTGTATCTCAATGATTACTATGTATTTACTATGATTAATCAAATCAAATTTAAAAAAGATTAAAATAAAATAAAAAAAAAGCGGAATTAATGAAAATTAAATCTGTATTATTTCTCCACTGCCCTTAATAGCCGTTAATTTAATTCAATATATTTGTATTTACTTAGTTTCATTTACCTTGCCTTCCACTTTTAAATGCGGGTCCTGCCGGCAGAAGTTGCTTCTAAAAGGGGAATTGCTAAATGGGAAAATAAGGTTAAAAAAAGGAAAGGGCACAGACTAAAGGCTCAGCGCCACGCATACGACCACTAAATGCAGTCACAAAATGAACATACGTTTTAAGTTTTAATGTAATTTAATAAAATTTAAAAAAAAATAAAATTAAAGCAAAGGGATAAGAAAAAATTTAAAAATTAAACTGTTTGTTTGAAAATTTAAAACAAAAAAAGAGTGAAATAAAATTCAAAAAAAAATTGAGGTTTTACAACCACTGCTTCTTCACTGTTCTCAAATGCTTGCAGAATTAAAAAGTCTCTTGGAGTAAGCTCTCAAAAGCTCAATTATATATAATAGAAGCTACTTTTTTTTTTGCATAGATTTAGGCGCTCTCGTTCTCCTCTGTATTTCTTCTTGATCATATATATGAAATTCGCTAAGTTTTACCTTTTTTTTTTTTTTAAATTTGTTGGTAAAAAGAAAGTTGGATCTTTGCTGAAAGTGGGATTCAAACCCTGTGTGATGGCACTTTCCTTTGGAAACAATATATGGTTTCTCCTCTGATGGCTTGCACTTGTAAATTACGTCTTTTAAAAACTCATATAGCACATTAACACTGCTAGTGCAAATTAAAGATTTTGAAATTTTAAATTATCGTTTTTAAATTTTTACTTCACTAAAGAAAAATGGTGGTTCTTTCCACCACGCTTTCAGAATTTGTATAGCACATTAATACTGCTAGTGCAAATTAAAGATTTTGAAATTTTAAATTATCGGTTTTAATTTTTTTTTACTTCATGGTGAATGAAATGAAAATGGTGGTTCTTTCCACGACACTTTCAGGATTTGTATAGCACTTTAACACCGCCAGTGCATATTACAATTTCGAAATTTTAACTTTCGGTTTCAATTTTTAGTTCACTAAAGGAAAATGGTGGTTCTTTATACGACGCTTTATATCTGTCTCAACCTAATGGTTAGTCTTCGACTTTTAGAGCACTAATCTCGACTGTCGCTGCTGATGGTCAAAATCCAATTGCCTCTTCTTGCTCTTCCGTCGGCTGGCGAAACTACCCGCTTATCCTCGAAAATTCTAGAACTAATTTTTCTTTTTTCTGTGTGAAAGTCTCTTTCTAAAATGCTAAGTCTTTCCTTCTAAAGTCTACATGCAAACTCCTCATCCCGTCCCTTTTTAAAATTTTATCACCCTCACCGATGAACATAAAACATGAATAATATTAGTATGGACATAAGACATGACTACTATTGATATGGACATAAAACATGAATATTATTAGCCTAACACGTATGTATTAATATATTCTATTGTGAATGGAAAACTATTTCTAATATTATTCAATACACGAACCAGTTTTATGCATAAAAAAAATGAACTATATAGTTCGGAAACCCGAAATGAAAAAAAAGCACGCTGCCTATACCAGTCGTTGACGCATCACACTGGATATAAAAATGTTTCGTAAAGTCCGGGTTTGTCAAAATCGGCGCAGAAATCAAGAGTTGTTTGAGCTCTTCAAATGATTTATTTGCCTCGTCAGTCATTTTAAGTTCTTTACCTTTTTTCAGGCATTCTGTCATTGGTGCTATCAAAGTTGAGAAATTTGGTATGAACCTGCGATACCATCCGGTCATTCCTAGGTACCGTCTAAGTTTCTTCGGAGTCCTCGGAACCGGAAACTGCTCCACTGCCGCGACTTTTGCTGGATCAGTCCTTAGGCACCCGTCGCCCACAATGTATCCAAGGTATTTTATTTCTTTGAAACAAAATTTGCTCTTTTCTACATTAATTGTTAAACCAGCCTCTCGAAGACATCTCGCGACGTCCTCTAGCAGACCCATGTGGCTTTAGAAATCCGGAGAGCAGACAAGGAGATCGTCAAGGTATACAAAGACATTGTCTTTAAGCCTTGACGGTATCACCTTGTCCATAAGCCGACACATTCTCTGAGCAGCATTGCACAGGCCAAATGGCATTACTGTAAATTAATACAGTGGCCGCCCAGGGACTGTGAGGCCGTTTTCTATCTGGACTTCTTCTCCAACGGGATCTGCCAGAAGGCGTCTTTCAGATCGATTCCCGAAATGAACCGAGTATCTTGTAGGCGGCTCAACAACCCTTCTATGTGGGGCAACGGGTACGCGTCCTTCTTCGTTACCGCATTGACTTTGCGTGAGTCCAGGCAGAGTATATTTTTGCCAGCTTTTCTCACCAGCACAATCGGAGAGCTCCACGCACTCTGGCTCTCTTCGATCACCCCCAAATAAATCATGCGATCAAGCACGTCGAAGAGAAGCTTTTGGATCGCCGGAGACACTGGGTAGTGCCTCTGTTTGATCGACTCCACTTCGGCGGTCTCGATCACATGTTTCTCTAGGCTTGTCTTACTGAGGCCGAGTCTCGTGTAGGACGTCGTATATCAATCTCAGATATAATGTTGGGAGCGACCTTAAAAGTTCTCCAGAAGTTCACTCCCAGATACAGCGATTGCTGCAACGACGGCACAACATAAAATTCTAAATTCTCAGTCCTGTTTTTCCATGTGACTGGAATGGTCACAATGCCTAAGATTTTTTGTTTATTTCCGTCCGCTCTCCTTATGTTAGAATTTATCGTCTTTAATGTTAGGCCATTGTCTTCGATGAATTTAATTGCATCTTTCCCTAAGCATCTTACAGATGCGCCACTGTCCAAAAGACCTAACATCATT
Source organism: Nephrocerus scutellatus (assembly GCA_947095585.1). Taxonomy (NCBI): domain Eukaryota; kingdom Metazoa; phylum Arthropoda; class Insecta; order Diptera; family Pipunculidae; genus Nephrocerus; species Nephrocerus scutellatus. The sequence continues at coordinate 45,120,380 of OX352762.1, forward strand.
TCGTCTAGTAATTTAACCTTCGCGTAAGGTCGGTTATCGTCGTCTGTTTGTAGGACAGTGGCCTCTAGACTCCTAAACCTATTTCTTTTTTCTTTAAATTTTTCGCGTAGTCTCCTAATTTTACTAAAATTTTTTGTTTTATCTAGTTCTGGATCTTCAAGGAAGATCCTTCTACGCGCTTCTTCATATTCTAGAATACGCCTGTGGAGACTCTTTCTGGTCGGAACTGTCTGTATGTCTATCTTTCCTTAGTCGTCATGGTATAATCTTTTTAAAAATTTTATTGCCTTAGGCTCTTGTTTTCCGGGAGCTTCTCTGATGGACTGATGTTCCCGGATGCATCGCCCATCTGTGTGTTTTCCGCTTTGTCTTTACATGAAGGACATACAAACACTGATTTATTGGACAGGCCACATTGAAAACATATTAAAGAGTGAAAACCGGACGAACAAGGATTTGAGCCATCACCACATATAATGTTTCTACTGTTCGTATTCTTATTATTAACTGTGTTTACTGTGTTTTTGTGGTGGTTAGATTTTAGTGTACATATATCCCCAAATGTCTCTATGTTGTCTCGGTCAGTACTTTCGTCGTCCCTGATTTCAGTCTGTATCTCGTTAACATATTTCTTTTTATTGTGATTTTCCCTTGCGTCGAAATGTTTCTCCGCTCGCCGACAAGCCAATTGTAAATCGGAAAGAGAAAACAGAGAGCAGCCGAAAATCAGGGTCGCAATTCTTTCGCGGAGATTTTGCCTGAGGATGGTTACAAGCTCTCTCTCAGGTAACTTGTTTCGCATTTGGAATACGAGGGACTTCACATTTGCGAAGAAATCGTCACACGTTTCGCCAGGCATCTGTTTTCTGTCCATGATTTCCCTCATAATTTCATGGTCTGAGCCCGATTCCCTAAATTGCCGCAATAATTCCCGTTTTAGGTCATAATAGTTATGGAAATGGTCGTCAGCGTGTTCCTCCAGGAACTGCCAATACCATCTCTCGGCTACTCCGGACAAAAGATAGTGGAATTGATTGAATAGTTGTTCTTCGCAGACGTTTAATCTCCGCTGCATCGTTTCGATGCGGAAAATGAAACTCTCTACCGGCATCGACTTTTTAGTCCCATCGAACTTTATATTCCACTTGTGTAGATTCCACGTGGAATTTCAATGCCGGTAGAGTTTTCGTTGGTCGGTTGCCTGTCATTCTGGGTCTGGCTGTTTCTTAATGGGGGTTGCATTCTGGGGGTAGACCCTTGAGGAGCGCGCCTATTATCACCATAATTCTGATGTAATTCTGGTGTTTCTACCTTATGAGACAACATCTCTAGCTTCTCGTTTAAGCTGGTATTTAGCTCTTCTAGTTTCTTTGAGAAGATGGAACTCAATTTCATTTGGTCCCTTTGGACCACTCCTGAAACTGCGTCTTGAATAAGGTTCACTAGGTCTCTACTCATATCTGGTGCTACAGCTCTTTGTGTCTTACTAGGGACACTTGCTGTAGTCTCTTTATAGTTTTGTTCTATATCGAAATTGTTTTGGTCGATAAGGTTATTGAAAATACCCTCTCCATTGCTTTGCCCTATGTCTGCTTGCCTATTTTTGTGTAAGGTGGCATCGTTGGGCCTTGCGCCAATTATCGAGTCTAAAGGCTCCTCAGTTTGGCCTAGTACGTACTCGTTCTGATGCTCGGTTCCCTGCCTACTTAAACGGCTATAGTCTTGATCCTGAATGTCTCTTTGCTCCAGGAGCTCACGAGTCCTTTGCCTCGTTCGTAAGCCCTGCCCTATATCAGTAAGCACCTTGGGAATGGCCATAGTTTTCCTATTGCTAGGCATTTTAACAAAAAAAAATCAATTTATTTTTGACCTTTGACTTATTGTTTATTTCCTTCTTTTTCTCTTCAAAACAAACAAATTTAAAAACTTATTGGTTTTGAGTATTTTTATAAATTACTTCAATAAACGGTTTTTAAAAAAAAAAATTGAATTCGGAATTTTAGTAGGCTGGTATGTAGCTAGGGCATTTACCCCGTGATCGCATCCAACGCTTCCGTTCTCTATAGGTGTGTCCTAGTCCCTTAAGTCCAGTCGTAGTCGGTTACCTTGACGATAGTCATTTAATGTCTGTAGAGGTTTCGTCTCATTCTGGCGGATCGCAACTCAAAGCACTGGCTTGTAGCCTTTGTGGCGAGGCCGAACCGCCAAGAAGAAGAAGAACCTCTACATTTTTTTGACAAAAGGAGCAGTGAACCCACGTTTACTTGTGCTAATTGCACTTGTGGTAACGGCTGTCCACTGCACGAGCTGGCATCACCAAATTGCAGATTTGTAGAAATCTTCGAATTGGGATTGCCAGCTCCCCCGAAGAGCAGCCGATGTCCCAATAGTTACTGTCCTGTCCTAATATAAGGTAGTTTTAGGATAGGAATTATGGGGAATAAAAAAAGGACTAAGAAAAATTTCAAAAAAAAAAGGAATAAAAAAAAGGTTATTAAATGGGAAATTTATTAAAAATTAAAAAAAAATATTAGAATTAAGAAAATTATAAAATTTATTTAAGCTACGTTAAAAGCATAAAAACAGGAGAAAGCTGTACTGCCATCGTTTGTCAAAGGCGATGGCTAAAGCCAAAAACGTTGGGCGCCATTTGTTATGTAGCGAGGTCCCACTAGGGGTTCTGCCACTGGCAAGGACGTCGCGACACGCTCGTGGTTGCTCGGCTAAGCTCGCCGGACGGGTGGTCCTTGTCACTTACCAGTGAGACCTCGACATGAACAAAAATTTTATTTATCGTGTCTATAAAAGGAAAGGGTGGAAATTAATAGGGAAACTTTGTGAAGAAGGGAGGGATACAAGGAACTGTCCTTCGGCTCAGGTGTAAGCAGGTCATTCTTTCTAGGACACTTATGCTAAATTATCACTAAATTAAGGCTAATTTAAAAAAAGGTAAATTCCTTTTTTTTTTTTCTAAAAAGTATTTGTACTTCTTAAGAAGATTCTTAAATATAACTTAAACTAGGAAAATAATGACCTCGTTACACCTGTACCGAAGCCCAACAGTATCGTCAAGGACTAGACCGACTGAGGTCTGTCCATCTGTCTTTGTCACCAGTCAGTTACAGTCATTTTTGGCGAAACGTCGGATACTTACACGGGGATCACTGATCCCAGCCACATACCATGCTAATTTAATTTAGCCCTGCATCGTTGCTAAAACCTATTTGGAATTACAAAAATAAAGGGCCTCCAAAAGAGGTATCTTCAACCCACCGGGTAAAGATAATTAAAATCTCAGCTGGTTCGCATTCGTTATAATTTTATTATTGAGTATTTACTCGCCAAAAAAATTCAGGTAAAACAATTCAAAATTTTTTCAAATAATTCAACATTAATTGTATCTCAATGATTACTATGTATTTACTATGATTAATCAAATCAAATTTAAAAAAGATTAAAATAAAATAAAAAAAAAGCGGAATTAATGAAAATTAAATCTGTATTATTTCTCCACTGCCCTTAATAGCCGTTAATTTAATTCAATATATTTGTATTTACTTAGTTTCATTTACCTTGCCTTCCACTTTTAAATGCGGGTCCTGCCGGCAGAAGTTGCTTCTAAAAGGGGAATTGCTAAATGGGAAAATAAGGTTAAAAAAAAACAACCCATAAAAATTAAAATTTTTCATCTAAATTCTCTAATCGCAGAAATTGATATGGGAGCCCCTCGATCCTGGGCCATTTTTTTTTATTGTAGGAGAAAATCATCGAAACAAACATTTGACATCAGATGTTAAAATTGAAAAAGCTCAGATCATTTTATTCTGAGCACTTAGAGCACGCTCATACTCTGAGCAAATAAGAAACACGAACATTTATCTTGAGAACTCTTTGACTGCTCTGAACTAATTTATGAAAACGCGAAATGACAGAATATTGCGAAAACTTGTTGTTCTATCTGTAAGTTGATATCGACAACAAAAAACGACATCAATAAAAATAAAATTCAGTAAATAAAAATGTAAGTTGAAGTAAGCATAAAACATGTATGTCTCATTTCATTTGCTGGGTTCATTTGTGCGTGCGCTAAGATTTCTCTCTCTCTCTCCACCACCACCAAAACCATGCAGCGCAGCCGACTGCGCAGCACACACCGCACACAGTCCATAAAGGGCGACGAATATCTGATGCCAGTACAGATATTTAAAAAATGTATAAGGGCCTTGCGGCCGAACCCGGGACCCGATCACTACCAAATTTTCGAAAAAGTATTGTTTATTGGGTATACACATGTGTGTAAAATTTGAAGAAAATCGGGTAAATTTTTTAAAATTTTTGTTTGGGAGCCCCCCGACCCCGCGGCCCGAGGGGCCTCAAAATTTAATAGAAAGTGTTGTCTCCGGAAATACGCAAGTGTGCAAAATTTCAATAAAATCGGGCCATGGGAAGTGGGTTAAAAATTGATCGCAAGAATCCACGACAGACGACCGACCGACGACCGACCGACGACCGACCGACGACCGACCGACGACCCACGGGCAAGTGAAGTTAATATAGAGAATTTAAAAAAGGAAAGGGCACAGACTAAAGGCTCAGCGCCACGCATACGGCCACTAAATGCAGTCACAAAATGAACATACGTTTTAAGTTTTAATGTAATTTAATAAAATTTAAAAAAAAATAAAATTAAAGCAAAGGGATAAGAAAAAATTTAAAAATTAAACTGTTTGTTTGAAAATTTAAAACAAAAAAAGAGTGAAATAAAATTCAAAAAAAAATTGAGGTTTTACAACCACTGCTTCTTCACTGTTCTCAAATGCTTGCAGAATTAAAAAGTCTCTTGGAGTAAGCTTTCAAAAGCTCAATTATATATAATAGAAGCTACTTTTTTTTTTGCATAGATTTAGGCGCTCTCGTTCTCCTCTGTATTTCTTCTTGATCATATATATGAAATTCGCTAAGTTTTACCTTTTTTTTTTTTTAAATTTGTTGGTAAAAAGAAAGTTGGATCTTTGCTGAAAGTGGGATTCAAACCCTGTGTGATGGCACTTTCCTTTGGAAACAATATATGGTTTCTCCTCTGATGGCTTGCACTTGTAAATTACGTCTTTTAAAAACTCATATAGCACATTAACACTGCTAGTGCAAATTAAAGATTTTGAAATTTTAAATTATCGTTTTTAATTTTTACTTCACTAAAGAAAAATGGTGGTTCTTTCCACCACGCTTTCAGAATTTGTATAGCACTTTAACACTGTTAGTGCAGATTAAAATTTTGTAATTTTAACTTTCTGTTTCAATTTTTAGTTCACTAAAGAAAAATGGTGGTTCTTTCCACGACGCTTTCAGAATTTGTATAGCACATTAATACTGCTAGTGCAAATTAAAGATTTTGAAATTTTAAATTATCGGTTTTAATTTTTTTTTACTTCATGGTGAATGAAATGAAAATGGTGGTTCTTTCCACGACACTTTCAGGATTTGTATAGCACTTTAACACCGCCAGTGCATATTACAATTTCGAAATTTTAACTTTCGGTTTCAATTTTTAGTTCACTAAAGGAAAATGGTGGTTCTTTATACGACGCTTTATATCTGTCTCAACCTAATGGTTAGTCTTCGACTTCTAGAGCACTAATATCGACTGTCGCTGCTGATGGTCAAAATCCAATTGCCTTTTTTTCTTTTTTCTGTGTGAAAGTCTCTTTCTAAAATGCTAAGTCTTTCCTTCTAAAGTCTACATAAAAAACTCCTCATCCCGTCCCTTTTTAAAATTTTATCATCCTCACCGATGAACATAAAACATGAATAATATTAGTATGGACATAAGACATGACTACTATTGATATGGACATAAAACATAAATATTATTAGCCTAACACCTACAACGATCACTTATTACACCTTGGTATTAATATATTCTATTGTGAATGGAAAACTATTTTCTAATATTATTCAATACACGAACCAGTTTTATTCACAAAAAAAAATGAACTATATAGTTCGGAAACCCGAAATGAATTCATCCACCCCTACTCGTTTGTCAAGCCAGGCAATCGCTACTCTGTTTTTCTATTCGACATAATAGACGTCAAACTGCCTTAGTTCTTTTATTTTTATTTGTGATAAGTGCCGTCTTTTAAAGTAAAAATAAAATGGGGACGTGAAAACTTCCCCAATTTACAAGTTAATGCGGATGAAGAAGTACTTAACGACAGCGATTGAAATATGCAGCTTTAAGTTGTAGTTACCATACTTTTGCTTGGATCAGAAAGGAAGTTCCACAGGTCCCAGAGGTGCCGACCAAATTCATATAGGAGATGAACAAGTCTGAACTTGCCACGGCATTAAGCTTGCCTTTAGGACTTACAAATCTAGGTAATACATGTTATATGAATGCTATAGTACAGTGCTTAAATCGTTTACAGAGATGTGCGACGCTTTTGGTGAATATTCTGTAGATATATCTGCGAATTCCACCCGAATCACCACAAGCCATAACTGCTGCTATGGAATATTTGTTTGATCAAATGAAAAAGGGGAATACTGTGTAACACCAATAATGTTGCTACAAACTTTCCATAAGGCATCACTACAATCTTCACGAACAGAAGAAAAAGGAACATACCGCCAGCAGTCAAAAATAAGCAAAAATGCAAAGTAAATTTTCATACGGGTTTTAGTAAAACCGAAACATGCATGCTTCCCACCCAAATCAACTGGTAAGTCACATTCACTTTTATAGAGAAGTTTCTTCTGCTTTCGTCCCTTTCCTCGTTATTTTTTGGTCTTATGTTTTGACGTTGACGTCCACGTCAACTATTAGGAAAAGTGGGGTGAGCTTGTGTCGAATTTTCTTAATTACATTTATGGACGTGGACGTAACACTTCAGGCAAACGATTCATCTTAGTCCTACATACCGTATTTCATACGAATCGTTTTATAGTTTTATAGTCGCATTTAAGCCCTACACACCGAATTTCATGCGAATCGCTTGAGAAATTGCTTTGTTCCCGAAATTGCAGACCATAATGACCATATTCACGAATTGCCATAGGAAAAAGTTTTATAGTCGCATCTTAGTCCTACATACCGAATTTCATGCGAATCGCTTGAGAAATGCCCTTAGTTCAAAAAGTTCTAGTTCCTAATGACCAAATCCCAGTGAATATTAAAAGTGTGCCATAACAGAGGACAAAAAAACTGTAAAAAAAAGTGACAAAACAGAGGACAAAATGCTGTTAAAAAAAGTTCTATTTAACATTCGACTTTTGGAATATGTACCCCTTAAACCTTGTAGTGAGACGTTGTCACGTCAAAAAATATGACAGTGCTTCGACTTGCACCGTAGCTCATCACGTACATCACCATTACATCACATTATATATAAATTATTTATAAGCGAATTTTAATGTTTATAACCACTAACTGTGAAGTGGTTGCATATTGCATATTGGATATTGCATGTCACTGCCCAAACAGAGTATTGCAGCTTATGGTTTCAACTCATAAAAAATTTGAGTAGTTTTAAATTAAATTTGAAGAGTAAAGAAGTGAGCAGCACTACCCAATGCATCGAAATGGTATGCTAAGAATGTCGCTTTGAAACATGCAGGCCAATTATTCATCATTAAATTAAAAGGCACAAGTCGCTTGAGAAACGGCTCAGTTTCAGAAATTCCAGTTCCTAATGACCATATCCCAGAATTTCAATGGGAACAAGTTTTACAGTCGCATCTTAATACTACAATCCGAATTTCATACAAGTCGCTTGAGAAATAGCTTAGCTCCAAAAATTCCAGACCATTTTGATCATATTCCAGAATTTCCATAGGAAGAAGTCTTATAGTCGCATCTTAGTCCTAAATTCCAAATTTCATACAAATCGCTTGAGAAATGGCTTAGCTCCGTAAATTCCAGATCCTATTGAACATATCATAGAATTTCCATAGGAAAAGATCTTATAGTCACATCTTAGACCTACATTCCGAATTTCAGACGAATCGCTTGAGAAATCGCTTTGTTCCCAAAATTCCTGACCATAATGATCATATACCAGAATTTCCATAGGAAGAAGTCTTATAGTCGCATCTTAGTCCTACATTCCGAATTTTATGCGAATCACTTGAGAAATTGCTTTGTTCCAGAAATTCCAGACCATAATGATCATATTCCAGAATTTTCATAGGAAAAAGTCTTATAGTCGCATCTTAGTCATACATCCGAATTTCATGCGAATCGCTTGAGAAATTGATTTGCCTCAGAAATTCCAGACCATATTGATCTTATTCCAGAAATTCCATAGGATGAAATCTTATAGTCGCATCTTAGTCCTACATTCCGAATTTCATGCGAATCGATTGAGAAATTGCTTTGTTCCAGAAATTCCAGACCATAAAGATCATATTCCAGAATTTTCATAGGAAAAAGTCTTATAGTCGCATCTTAGTCATACATCCGAATTTCATGCGAATCGCTTGAGAAATTGATTTGCTCCAGAAATTCCTGACCATATTGATCATATTCCAGAATTTCCATAGGAAGAAGTCTTATAGTCGTATCTTAGTCCTATATCCGAATTTCATGCGAATCGCCTGAAAAATTGCTTTGTTCCAGAAATTCCAGACCATAATGATCATATCCCAGAATTTCCATAGGAAGAATTCTTTTGGTCGCATCTTAGTCCTACATTCCGAATTTCATGCGAATCGCTTGAAAAATTGCTTTGTTCCAGAAATTCCAGACCATAATGATCATATTCCAGAGTTTACATAGCAAGAAGTCTTATAGTCGCATCTTAGTCCTACATTCCGAATTTCATGCGAATCGCTTGGGAAATGGCTTAGTTTCAAAAGTACTTTTATTTAACAGTGGCTCATTTAAAAGTGTGACATTTAACAGTGATCACAACAGTGGGACATTTAACAGTGTCTCACTTAACAGTGATCACAACATTGATCACAACAGTTGTTTTAGTTTATTGCAATTTAATTAAAACAAGAAAAAGATTTTGTTTTACCCAACTTTTATTTTTGATTAACAATTAATTGACACAATGTGAGTGCTCAACTCACTCGTTTAGAGATCAAGACAATAATGTTCGTTTCTTGGTACAAAGATTCAGTATTACCGTATTGACTGCGCAGTTATTCCAAAAAGAGAGTGTATAAATATGTATGCCAATGTATATGAAAAAAGGTCGCAGTAGGTTACTATTTGTAGCACATTTAAATATATTGTAAAACATATAAAAGCATAATTAGTGTTTTAAATTGTAGCACATTTCAAAACATACAGCCCCCCCTGAAAGGATACGATCTTTCAGCAACAGGAAGTGGCGATAGCTTTGACAAGGGACGAGTATAATTGCCAAACTGGGTGCGAATTGTTGCCACTCTGATGATGTTGTCCTTTCCAGGATGAGTTTCAATAATGCGTCCGAGTATCCACTTAGCTGGTGGCAAATTGGGTTCCCTTAGAAGCACTATGTCATCGATTTTTAAATTGGTTTGTGTGCCCTGCCATTTCGGTCGGTGTTGAAGAGACGTCAGGTACTCCGTATGCCAACGTTTCCAAAACCCCTGAAGAAGTGCCTGTAAAGCATACCAATTAGTTTTGATTGAAAAGTTTGTATCAGGTAGATCTGGCTGTGGGACTGCCGTGTAGGGTTGTCCAATCATAAAATGGGATGGAGTCAACGCACTTGGTCCACTATCTGAAATGTGCCACATTGGGCGTGAATTTAGCAACCCTTCAATTTTTGTAAGAAGAGTATACATTTCTTTATAAGTCAACTTATGATCACCGATGACGCGTCTGAGGTGCGTTTTGACGGATTTTACACCAGCTTCCCATAAGCCTCCAAAGTGAGGAGATGATGGGGGTATAAAACTCCACTTTATATTGTCTCTGGACAGATGATCGGAAACGATGTTGTTGTGTTGCTGACTGCAAAGTAGTTCGAACATTTCACCGAGCACGCGTTTGGCACCGTGGAAATTCGTACCGTTATCACTCCAGATTTCTACTGGTTTTCCGCGACGCGCAACGAAGCGACCAAGGGGTAACAGAAATCTATTTGACGACAAATCTCCAACTAATTCGAGATGGATTCCCTTGGTTACAAAACAAACGAATAAGGCAATGTAAGCCTTCACGAATTTGGGGTTTCTTCCGCGAGATAACCGCAAAGTCATTGGACCGGCATAGTCGCAACCAACTTTCGAAAACGGTCGCGAAAATCGAATTCTTTGAGATGGTAGGTTACCCATTAGTTGTTTTGAAGTAGCCATACGTTGACGGAAACACACGACACAATTATGAACTGTCTTTCGAATCAAATTTCTACAACCGAGAATATAAAAGCTTTGTTTAACTACCGCGAATAATAGTGTCACTCCTGCATGTAGATGCTGTTTGTGTAAATATGTTACGATGAGTTTAGATATTTGATGTGATTTGCACAAAATTAGAGGATGTTTTTGATCAAATGTCAAATTCGATTCTTTTAGTCTACCACCAACGCGTAACAGTCCAAACGAATCAAGAAACGGGTGTAGCGACACTAGTTTATTCCGATTTGGTAGCTCATTACCTTTTTTGAGGATACTGATCTCAAAAGCGAACAACGAATACTGTGCGTATTTTATGAGAGCGATTTTTGAGTTTGAAAGTTCATGCGTACTTAAGGGCTGTGAAGTTCGTTGAACCGAGACCGCGCGACAATTCGAAATAAATCTATAAATGTATGCACCGATTCGGATACATTTTAACCAACTCGACGAATGTTGCAAAAGTGCCTCCAGTGTGTTACTTGAATCTATTTCACACATGAAGGTTTTTGTTGTAGATGTACTTCTCTCTTCTAATTGATCAGGCCCGAAAGTTTCAGCTTGTGTCATTGAAGCAGGCCAATGATCTCTCTCCTGCCAGAGCCAAGTTGGTCCTCGCCACCATATTTCATGTGAGGACAATACCGACGGAGAAGTACCACGAGAAGCGATATCAGCTGGGTTACTGCTAGATCGAACATGACTCCACATTTTTCTCGGAATGTGTGAAATTATTTCCGAAGTACGATTACCAATGAAAACAGACCATTTCTTAGGCGGAGAAGACAACCAATGGAGAACGATTGCTGAGTCTGTCCAGGCATTAATTTGTTAATTATTTTCCTGTAAAGAAATTTGAATTTTATTAACCAGTCGAGTTAAAAGTAAAGCACCACAGAGCTCCAATCGAGGTAGTGAGAGAACTTTAATAGGAGCTACTTTAGTCTTAGCTGCTACCAATGAAACTGATACAGTATTGTCTGAGTTTACGCTTCTGCAATATACTACTGCGCCTTAAGCGTCCAGTGATGCATCACAAAATGCATGCAGCTCCCAATTATGTCTGTTTGAGCACAATAGTCTTGGAATTTTGAGCGACTCGAGGATGTGAAGATCTTGACGAATGGAACTCCAACGATGGATGAGTCCCTCTGGAATTTGTTCATCCCAATTTAGTTTTTCCTTACAAAGTTCTTGCAGAATAATCTTTATAGCCACCACTACTGGAAATAAGAATCCAATGGGATCAAATATCCTGGATGCTTCTGAGAGTAGTTGACGTTTAGTGGTAGTGGTTGCAGCGTACAATTTTACCTTGTATGAAAAGCAATCTTGTGATGGATGCCAGAATAGACCAAGTACCTTTACCGAACTAGACTCTTCAAAATCGATAGGAGAAATTTGTCTTTGATCACTTGGTATAGACATGAGTAACGGCCAGCAATTGGTAGTCCATTTCCTGAGGTGGAAACCTGCTGACTTTAGTAAGTTGACTAGTTCAGCTTGCAAACTTATTAATTCCTCAATAGTATCCGATCCAGTGATTAGGTCGTCAACATAAAAGTCGTCTAAGACTACCTGAGCTGCTACAGGATGAGTAGTTAGAGCATCTAGGCCTAACTGCTTAAGTGACCGAACTGATAAAAATGGTGCTGAAGCTCTGCCATATGTCACTGTTAATAGCCGGTAATGTTTCAATGGATCATTAGTATTTTCGCGCCAAATAATTCTCTGAAAGTCTGTGTGGCTGCGAGACATCCAAACTTGTCTGTACATCTTTTCAATGTCACCGCACATTGTGTACACATGACGACGGAACCGAAGACAAATTGAGAATATATCACGTTGAATGGTGGGACCTACCAAAATGCAATCATTTAACGATTTGGTGGAATTGATCTTGGCAGAGCCATCAAAAACCACTCTAATTTTTGTTGTACTGCTATCATTCTTAAAGACTGCGTGATGTGGAAGATAGTAGCAACTTGAACTATCTCGAACTATTTCATTTGACGGTACTTCTTCCATGTGGCCTAAATGCAAATACTCGTTGATAAAATCAGAATATTGTTTTCGAAGATCTGACGGGTGACGGGTGTGAGTCTTTACAAAATGATCTTCGGCTTGTTGCTCTTCGATGGACAGGAATGATTTATTGGATACTTCTTCCAAACGCCAAAATTTTTCCAAATCGAAATCTTGACTGTGATCCAGTCGAATACAAAATGTTTGTAGATTTCTGTCATGATTATAAGAGTCTTGTATTGCATGACCAGCCAATACATAACCGAAAATTGTAGGAATAGAATACGGGATTCCGTCTATAGCAGACTCTGCGGGGCCTGCTATGATGCCGAACACCTTATCTGAGCCAACCAAAACATCCACAGCATTTGGCTGGTTGAAAAATGGATCAGCCAGTTTGGTTGACTGTAAACCCTTTAGTTTTACGTTAGCAATTGAAGTCGATGGCAAAAGTGAAGTGAGTTTCGATACGACGTAGCAATCTACCTCCACGAACTCAGAACTGAAGCGAGAATGTAATTTAAGGGTAACCAAACCATTGGTTACACCTGCTGAAGTTGACGATATTCCTGTAATTGGAATTGGAATAAACGTTTCCTTTTTAAACCTAAGTTTTGAACTGCTTGTTCAGTTATGAAAGAAACTTGAGAGCTTGTATCAAGTAGTATGCGAATGTTTTGCTCTGATCCCTGTTTATCCTGAATCATAACAATTGCTGTTGGGAGAATTGTTTGTGAATGACGAGCAGATTCAAGCGAGTGATTGGTAACGATTGTGGGATCAGGCAACGAGTATGAGGTAGTCGACATAGAGTTTGAGCTTGAGAGCTCATTTGCTGAAGTTTGTGTAGAATGCACTAGGGTATGTTGTGTTGCTTTGCACATTCTACACCGAAAGTTAGACCGACACTGGTGTGCTCTGTGACCTTTTCGTAGACAGTTGAAGCAAAGAGCCTGTTGTTTCACGAAATCTCGACGAGTGTCTATGTTTAGAGCAAGAAATTGTTTACAATGAGGAAGAGTGTGATCCTCATGACACTTTGGACAATCTTGTTTAGTGGCTGCTATATGTAATTGAATTGCGACATGTGCCTTGTTCCGCGAATTATGTGTACGAGAGATAGATTGACAAGATTCCAAGCAGTTAAAACGCGATTGAAGAAATTCTAATAATTCGTGTATCGTTGTATTATTCCGAGAACCTACTTTTTCTGACCATGCTTGTCTGGTCTCCTGATCGACCTTCTGTACTAACAAGTAGATAAGCCAGGGATCGCGATTATTGGACTGCAGTGCGTTAAGTCCTCGGATGACTTCATCGGCGCCATCAGTAATTTTTCGAAGCGTTTGCACATTTCCCGCGTTTATTACTGGTAGTGAGATGTACGATTGGACGAACGACTGTACAATTAGATGCGTTTTTTCAAAACGAGCTTGTAATCTGTCCCAAGCTTCTCCATAATTATTTTCCGAACAGGAGATATGTTTAATTAAATTCGCTGCTTCGCCACGAATAAGTGACTTAAGATATTGGAACTTTTGAGATCCCGTTAACGTAGTATTAGAATAAACCGAGCCTAAAAATAAGTCTTTGAACGAAGGCCAATCTTTGTAATCACCAGAAAAACTAGGAATTACTATTTTAGGCAAGTTTACTGATGAAGCATTGTTTGTAGAATTTTTGGTAGAATTCAAGTTCTGTAGAAAAAAGGTCTGTTGGCTTGCTAACTGTTCTACAATCGATTCTTGACCAGGTTCAGAATGTGTTCTTCCACGAATTGCGGTAGTAAGAATGGTACTAACCGAAAAGTACTTATTTTCATATTCTGCAAACTCAAGTTCTTGATCATCAAAGTCTGCATCATCACAAAAATTGCATAGTTCATTATCTAAAGACACGAATTCTGACCACGTTTCATTAAGTTTGGTTAGGCGAATTTGAAGTAAAGCAAGCGGCGTTGAGTTATCTATGGTTTCTGCAAACGCTGCTGCACGAGTTATGCCACCCTTTGCACGCCCTCGTTTAGCTTTTAGCGAGTTCATAATGGCGTAGCGAATATCAAAGAAAACTTAAAAAATTAAACTTAAAGGTTTTGTGAAGTAATTGATTAAGTTGGAAATAGTATAATTTCGTCAATTTAACTGTACCTCTTATATGCAAGTGCACAATGCAGTTATTCGAATGAAGCAAAACTGTATTATTTTTGTTAAAATTAACTATCACAAGCGAAATAATTGTAAGTTATTCAACCGAGTTTCACTGTTCACAAACAAAAATCTGGCTATCGAAGGACCAAAAAATGTTTTAGTTTATTGCAATTTAATTAAAACAAGAAATAGATTTTGTTTTACCCAACTTTTATTTTTGATTAACAATTAATTGACACAATGTGAGTGCTCAACTCACTCGTTTAGAGATCAAGACAATAATGTTCGTTTCTTGGTACAAAGATTCAGTATTACCGTATTGACTGCGCAGTTATTCCAAAAAGAGAGTGTATAAATATGTATGCCAATGTATATGAAAAAAGGTCGCAGTAGGTTACTATTTGTAGCACATTTAAATATATTGTAAAACATATAAAAGCATAATTAGTGTTTTAAATTGTAGCACATTTCAAAACATACAGCCCCCCCTGAAAGGATACGATCTTTCAGCAACAGGAAGTGGCGATAGCTTTGACAAGGGACGAGTATAATTGCCAAACTGGGTGCGAATTGTTGCCACTCTGATGATGTTGTCCTTTCCAGGATGAGTTTCAATAATGCGTCCGAGTATCCACTTAGCTGGTGGCAAATTGGGTTCCCTTAGAAGCACTATGTCATCGATTTTTAAATTGGTTTGTGTGCCCTGCCATTTCGGTCGGTGTTGAAGAGACGTCAGGTACTCCGTATGCCAACGTTTCCAAAACCCCTGAAGAAGTGCCTGTAAAGCATACCAATTAGTTTTGATTGAAAAGTTTGTATCAGGTAGATCTGGCTGTGGGACTGCCGTGTAGGGTTGTCCAATCATAAAATGGGATGGAGTCAACGCACTTGGTCCACTATCTGAAATGTGCCACATTGGGCGTGAATTTAGCAACCCTTCAATTTTTGTAAGAAGAGTATACATTTCTTTATAAGTCAACTTATGATCACCGATGACGCGTCTGAGGTGCGTTTTGACGGATTTTACACCAGCTTCCCATAAGCCTCCAAAGTGAGGAGATGATGGGGGTATAAAACTCCACTTTATATTGTCTCTGGACAGATGATCGGAAACGATGTTGTTGTGTTGCTGACTGCAAAGTAGTTCGAACATTTCACCGAGCACGCGTTTGGCACCGTGGAAATTCGTACCGTTATCACTCCAGATTTCTACTGGTTTTCCGCGACGCGCAACGAAGCGACCAAGGGGTAACAGAAATCTATTTGACGACAAATCTCCAACTAATTCGAGATGGATTCCCTTGGTTACAAAACAAACGAATAAGGCAATGTAAGCCTTCACGAATTTGGGGTTTCTTCCGCGAGATAACCGCAAAGTCATTGGACCGGCATAGTCGCAACCAACTTTCGAAAACGGTCGCGAAAATCGAATTCTTTGAGATGGTAGGTTACCCATTAGTTGTTTTGAAGTAGCCATACGTTGACGGAAACACACGACACAATTATGAACTGTCTTTCGAATCAAATTTCTACAACCGAGAATATAAAAGCTTTGTTTAACTACCGCGAATAATAGTGTCACTCCTGCATGTAGATGCTGTTTGTGTAAATATGTTACGATGAGTTTAGATATTTGATGTGATTTGCACAAAATTAGAGGATGTTTTTGATCAAATGTCAAATTCGATTCTTTTAGTCTACCACCAACGCGTAACAGTCCAAACGAATCAAGAAACGGGTGTAGCGACACTAGTTTATTCCGATTTGGTAGCTCATTACCTTTTTTGAGGATACTGATCTCAAAAGCGAACAACGAATACTGTGCGTATTTTATGAGAGCGATTTTTGAGTTTGAAAGTTCATGCGTACTTAAGGGCTGTGAAGTTCGTTGAACCGAGACCGCGCGACAATTCGAAATAAATCTATAAATGTATGCACCGATTCGGATACATTTTAACCAACTCGACGAATGTTGCAAAAGTGCCTCCAGTGTGTTACTTGAATCTATTTCACACATGAAGGTTTTTGTTGTAGATGTACTTCTCTCTTCTAATTGATCAGGCCCGAAAGTTTCAGCTTGTGTCATTGAAGCAGGCCAATGATCTCTCTCCTGCCAGAGCCAAGTTGGTCCTCGCCACCATATTTCATGTGAGGACAATACCGACGGAGAAGTACCACGAGAAGCGATATCAGCTGGGTTACTGCTAGATCGAACATGACTCCACATTTTTCTCGGAATGTGTGAAATTATTTCCGAAGTACGATTACCAATGAAAACAGACCATTTCTTAGGCGGAGAAGACAACCAATGGAGAACGATTGCTGAGTCTGTCCAGGCATTAATTTGTTAATTATTTTCCTGTAAAGAAATTTGAATTTTATTAACCAGTCGAGTTAAAAGTAAAGCACCACAGAGCTCCAATCGAGGTAGTGAGAGAACTTTAATAGGAGCTACTTTAGTCTTAGCTGCTACCAATGAAACTGATACAGTATTGTCTGAGTTTACGCTTCTGCAATATACTACTGCGCCTTAAGCGTCCAGTGATGCATCACAAAATGCATGCAGCTCCCAATTATGTCTGTTTGAGCACAATAGTCTTGGAATTTTGAGCGACTCGAGGATGTGAAGATCTTGACGAATGGAACTCCAACGATGGATGAGTCCCTCTGGAATTTGTTCATCCCAATTTAGTTTTTCCTTACAAAGTTCTTGCAGAATAATCTTTATAGCCACCACTACTGGAAATAAGAATCCAATGGGATCAAATATCCTGGATGCTTCTGAGAGTAGTTGACGTTTAGTGGTAGTGGTTGCAGCGTACAATTTTACCTTGTATGAAAAGCAATCTTGTGATGGATGCCAGAATAGACCAAGTACCTTTACCGAACTAGACTCTTCAAAATCGATAGGAGAAATTTGTCTTTGATCACTTGGTATAGACATGAGTAACGGCCAGCAATTGGTAGTCCATTTCCTGAGGTGGAAACCTGCTGACTTTAGTAAGTTGACTAGTTCAGCTTGCAAACTTATTAATTCCTCAATAGTATCCGATCCAGTGATTAGGTCGTCAACATAAAAGTCGTCTAAGACTACCTGAGCTGCTACAGGATGAGTAGTTAGAGCATCTAGGCCTAACTGCTTAAGTGACCGAACTGATAAAAATGGTGCTGAAGCTCTGCCATATGTCACTGTTAATAGCCGGTAATGTTTCAATGGATCATTAGTATTTTCGCGCCAAATAATTCTCTGAAAGTCTGTGTGGCTGCGAGACATCCAAACTTGTCTGTACATCTTTTCAATGTCACCGCACATTGTGTACACATGACGACGGAACCGAAGACAAATTGAGAATATATCACGTTGAATGGTGGGACCTACCAAAATGCAATCATTTAACGATTTGGTGGAATTGATCTTGGCAGAGCCATCAAAAACCACTCTAATTTTTGTTGTACTGCTATCATTCTTAAAGACTGCGTGATGTGGAAGATAGTAGCAACTTGAACTATCTCGAACTATTTCATTTGACGGTACTTCTTCCATGTGGCCTAAATGCAAATACTCGTTGATAAAATCAGAATATTGTTTTCGAAGATCTGACGGGTGACGGGTGTGAGTCTTTACAAAATGATCTTCGGCTTGTTGCTCTTCGATGGACAGGAATGATTTATTGGATACTTCTTCCAAACGCCAAAATTTTTCCAAATCGAAATCTTGACTGTGATCCAGTCGAATACAAAATGTTTGTAGATTTCTGTCATGATTATAAGAGTCTTGTATTGCATGACCAGCCAATACATAACCGAAAATTGTAGGAATAGAATACGGGATTCCGTCTATAGCAGACTCTGCGGGGCCTGCTATGATGCCGAACACCTTATCTGAGCCAACCAAAACATCCACAGCATTTGGCTGGTTGAAAAATGGATCAGCCAGTTTGGTTGACTGTAAACCCTTTAGTTTTACGTTAGCAATTGAAGTCGATGGCAAAAGTGAAGTGAGTTTCGATACGACGTAGCAATCTACCTCCACGAACTCAGAACTGAAGCGAGAATGTAATTTAAGGGTAACCAAACCATTGGTTACACCTGCTGAAGTTGACGATATTCCTGTAATTGGAATTGGAATAAACGTTTCCTTTTTAAACCTAAGTTTTGAACTGCTTGTTCAGTTATGAAAGAAACTTGAGAGCTTGTATCAAGTAGTATGCGAATGTTTTGCTCTGATCCCTGTTTATCCTGAATCATAACAATTGCTGTTGGGAGAATTGTTTGTGAATGACGAGCAGATTCAAGCGAGTGATTGGTAACGATTGTGGGATCAGGCAACGAGTATGAGGTAGTCGACATAGAGTTTGAGCTTGAGAGCTCATTTGCTGAAGTTTGTGTAGAATGCACTAGGGTATGTTGTGTTGCTTTGCACATTCTACACCGAAAGTTAGACCGACACTGGTGTGCTCTGTGACCTTTTCGTAGACAGTTGAAGCAAAGAGCCTGTTGTTTCACGAAATCTCGACGAGTGTCTATGTTTAGAGCAAGAAATTGTTTACAATGAGGAAGAGTGTGATCCTCATGACACTTTGGACAATCTTGTTTAGTGGCTGCTATATGTAATTGAATTGCGACATGTGCCTTGTTCCGCGAATTATGTGTACGAGAGATAGATTGACAAGATTCCAAGCAGTTAAAACGCGATTGAAGAAATTCTAATAATTCGTGTATCGTTGTATTATTCCGAGAACCTACTTTTTCTGACCATGCTTGTCTGGTCTCCTGATCGACCTTCTGTACTAACAAGTAGATAAGCCAGGGATCGCGATTATTGGACTGCAGTGCGTTAAGTCCTCGGATGACTTCATCGGCGCCATCAGTAATTTTTCGAAGCGTTTGCACATTTCCCGCGTTTATTACTGGTAGTGAGATGTACGATTGGACGAACGACTGTACAATTAGATGCGTTTTTTCAAAACGAGCTTGTAATCTGTCCCAAGCTTCTCCATAATTATTTTCCGAACAGGAGATATGTTTAATTAAATTCGCTGCTTCGCCACGAATAAGTGACTTAAGATATTGGAACTTTTGAGATCCCGTTAACGTAGTATTAGAATAAACCGAGCCTAAAAATAAGTCTTTGAACGAAGGCCAATCTTTGTAATCACCAGAAAAACTAGGAATTACTATTTTAGGCAAGTTTACTGATGAAGCATTGTTTGTAGAATTTTTGGTAGAATTCAAGTTCTGTAGAAAAAAGGTCTGTTGGCTTGCTAACTGTTCTACAATCGATTCTTGACCAGGTTCAGAATGTGTTCTTCCACGAATTGCGGTAGTAAGAATGGTACTAACCGAAAAGTACTTATTTTCATATTCTGCAAACTCAAGTTCTTGATCATCAAAGTCTGCATCATCACAAAAATTGCATAGTTCATTATCTAAAGACACGAATTCTGACCACGTTTCATTAAGTTTGGTTAGGCGAATTTGAAGTAAAGCAAGCGGCGTTGAGTTATCTATGGTTTCTGCAAACGCTGCTGCACGAGTTATGCCACCCTTTGCACGCCCTCGTTTAGCTTTTAGCGAGTTCATAATGGCGTAGCGAATATCAAAGAAAACTTAAAAAATTAAACTTAAAGGTTTTGTGAAGTAATTGATTAAGTTGGAAATAGTATAATTTCGTCAATTTAACTGTACCTCTTATATGCAAGTGCACAATGCAGTTATTCGAATGAAGCAAAACTGTATTATTTTTGTTAAAATTAACTATCACAAGCGAAATAATTGTAAGTTATTCAACCGAGTTTCACTGTTCACAAACAAAAATCTGGCTATCGAAGGACCAAAAAATGTTTTAGTTTATTGCAATTTAATTAAAACAAGAAAAAGATTTTGTTTTACCCAACTTTTATTTTTGATTAACAATTAATTGAAACAATGTGAGTGCTCAACTCACTCGTTTAGAGATCAAGACAATAATGTTCGTTTCTTGGTACAAAGATTCAGTATTACCGTATTGACTGCGCAGTTATTCCAAAAAGAGAGTGCATAAAAATGTATGCCAATGTATATGAAAAAAGGTCGCAGTAGGTTACTATTTGTAGCACATTTAAATATATTGTAAAACATATAAAAGCATAATTAGTGTTGTAAATTGTAGCACATTTCAAAACAACAGTGTATCACTTAACATTTTACTTTTTGAACATGTACCCCCTTAAACCTTGTAGTGAGACGCTGTCACGTCAAAACCAAACCCAAAAATATAAAATTTTCAGGAAATGACTATCTATGTATGTACATACATATGCCTGTAAATACTATACTACACAACATACATGCTGAGGATCTTCTGGCTGGGTTTTTGGTATTGTTATATACGTATAAATTAAATTATTTTATATTAAGAAGAGCTCCGCTCTGATGTTCTTTATTAATTGGAATCAAAATTAGAACTGCCTTAAAACTAGTTACAATTGATTCTTTTATTCTAATCATGAGTGGCGTTGGCATCCCAAGCAAGTCATCATGGTCGTCCTGACAAATCAATGATGATGTCAGCATAAATGAATGCTAGCGTATTAGATGCTCGTAATATAGATGATTTTATGATGTTTATGTTGTGTGTGGTCTTCTTCCGACGAATTGAAACATTGTACGTGATTTATGTGTTTATATTTTGTATGTTCCGTTATTAGCGTCAGCACTCAGAGGAAATACTTTTATGGAGCTACGTCCAGCGGAAGTTTACATAGCGTTCTTGCCAATGTGCGGCTTTAACTTATTCGTTCGTTGATGTTATTAGATGAGGAATATCTTCAATGCCAACAGTTGTTAACGCTGGGTTGTTTATAGTTAAAACTGTGTCTACCCGTGTATGACTTCTGCCATCTGGTCTTCTGCATGCAAATGTAATAGCTGCCAAGTGGGTAATTATTAGGATGATGTTTATAGATAGGTTGATTTTGTGTTTGGTTTCGAGTGAGCCGATTTCTTCGGTGCGGTTGACAAATAGATCTCTAATCATCTCCAGGGATAGTATTTCTTCTATTATACTTTGTTTGTGGGATGGTTGCAGTATTGCCGGTAATGGTTGGTATTGGGTTACTTCTTTAGCCAAGATAGTTTTTCCGTTGACCTCAATGGTGTTGTTAAAGTGTTTGATGGTGAAAGTACCTCCAAGCATCACGGTTTCATTGTTGATAAGCACTGGACCATTAAATTGATTTAACAGCAAGATTTCGGGTGCGACTTCTTCTACTTCTGGGACATGTTCATTGTTGACGATAGTGACGATAGTAAAATTAGCTTTCTGACTTTTTATTAGCTTTGGGAAGCATAATGAATTTGTTAAATTTTGAATATTATTATTACTACAAATTGATAAGTTGTTATATGTTTTACATTTTTTTGAGATGCCATAAATTTCCTCATTACATTCTATTATTGAGTCAAAATTAATTTTATTTATTACTTTTTTAATCTTTACTGGTTTTAATATTGACAAGTTACATGTTTTTTTTACAATTCGCGCACGCTTCAATGGATTCGCACCCTTATAATGCTCGGCTATATGCTTGGCACAGCGTGGGCGTTAAGGAAGAGGAGGAGAAAAGAGGAGATGTCTATGCCTGTGGATCATAGTGATGTAGGAAGACAGAGCTTGGCAGAGCATTCCATATACGTGTTGTACGGCTGAAGAACGAGTCCCTGAATTTAACTGTACGTCCGAAGATGGGCTTGAGGGTAAACTGATGAGCATTTTGAGCGCCACGAATGTTGTGTTTGAATTCAAGGAGAGGTTTCATACTGCTGTCTATTTCTCTTGAGCACCACTGGTAGAAGAAGCGATAAAACAGTGACAAGCAAGAAACGTTCCTGCTGTGTTCAAGCGAATCTATTGATTTCGCTATATTTTCGTCAGCGACTAGTTTTATCGCGCGGTTTTGTATTCTATCAAGCTGATGCAAAGTAGTCTTAGGCGCACCAGACAAGATATGGCAATTGTACTTAAGTTTATGGCGAATAAAAGCCTTGTATATGTAGCCAGATCAGAGGGAGTGAAATATTTCTTACACCGGGCTAGAAAAACTAAACATTTGGCAACATTTTTAGCGACGATAAATATGTGGTCATTCCAACGAAGCTTGTCGTTAACGCACATACCGAGAATTGCGAGATTTTCAGTTTCCTTGATGTAAGTGCCATTCATGGATAATGGCATGTGGTTTAGGATTCACTTGGACGACAGGAGCCAGCATTGGGTTTGGAAGCGTTAAATTCTACTCGATTGATTTCTCCGCATTGTATTATGCTGTCAAGGTCCGAATTTAACGTGCTTAACACGCGTAGTTGTTTGAGTTCCACATGAGAAGTGGAGCTGAGAGTGCTAAAGAGTGCGAACGAGTGAATTGGATTAGATGTCACAGATAAGAGATCATTAATAAAAATGAAGAAGAAAGTCGGGGACACAACAGAGCTCTGGGGACCGCCAGCATTTAAGTAATGAACTTTAGACTTGAAACCGTCCAAAAGAACTTGAATTGAGCGTTCCAAAAGATAGCTTCTAATCCAATGAAGCAGTTTTTCATCGACTCCATAAGCACGCATTTTAGACAAAAGAGCTTGATGCCAAACCGGTTCCACTGTTGGTGAGATAATCTGGAAGCGTGGAGCTAGCTGCGAAATGCGCAGCAAACAGATTGGCCTTGTCTATAGAGCTGACAACTGAAATGTCATTATAAATGAGCTTTGAAATCGACGGCGAGGATGTATTATGGATTCTTTTCACAAAAGACCAGAAATTTTTACTACCTTTGGGACATTGTAGTATTTTTGGCCTTAATTTTTGGTCGTAGGCGAATTTGACTCGCCGAAGATGGGCATTGCATTTCATTTCTTGCTCGTTAACTTTTTTCGGTTTTCCTCGGTAGGGTTTGCTTTGTAAAACCGAAAGCATACCTCTACGTGGTCTATTAACGAGAAATTACCTGATACTACATCGTATCGTAGAGTTGGGGGGGTTAGGCCTCGCGCTTACCCAGCTTTCGCCATTAAGCTACTCATGAACTATGAAAAATTTAGTTATCTTCTCAACAGGAGTGAACCATTTTTTTATATCCCGTGGTAAAGCCCAGCACCCTAACCATGAGTAGGTTAAGATGCAATTTGGACCCCCACGGGGAAGCTGATACTACACAATGATCTGACGAGCCTAGAGGCGATAATACATTGACGGAGTATTTATCAGGACGAGAGGTAAGGAACAAGTCAAGGGTGTTAGCGGAATGACATGCAATGTCAGGTATTCGGGTAGGCTCATTTGCAAGCTGAGTAAGGTGATTAAACTCAGCGAACAACTCAACACACCTTCCTTCGGCTGTTGTCTGGCCAGAATGGCGAAGCCACCCAGAATTGTGTACATTGAAATCGCCCGCAATAACGATTTCATGTTTTGTGTCAATTCTTAAGATTGAATCAGACAGTGCATCAAACTCGCTCTGGGTTGAAACACTGTCTAAGTGGGGGCTTTTGTAAAGGAAACAGTAGTAGATGTTGCGCTCTTGTACCTTAACTTTGAGCCAAATGAAATTGAATTCCGGTTTGGAACTTTGGCTAAATTGAGGCAAAAGCTGAAACGCAACATCACTCCGGACATAGATTGCGAGTCCGCGTCGAGAGAAAAATAATGGCACCGAGTTATACCCAGGCAGATTAAATTTCGATGCTTTAGAATTATCAAACACCTGAGTCTCACTCAGTGCCAGAATTGCTGGCCTGTGGACATGTACATAGTTAAACACAGAGAAAGAATTCGTTCTCAGCCCACGTATGTTGCTGAGATCCACTCAGATCAAAACAAACACACAAAACACAACTTACCGCTTCTTTAACCCGAATTGAGAAGAGTATGTCACAAAATGGATTATTAACACAAATTGTCGCCAGTGTTATTTATGCCTTTTATATATAATTTGCACTAGTTGACCGCGCGAGCCGTTATTTTACGATTGCACTTTTCGAACACAACACTGAATTGATGTTGCTTCGATTAACATTACCAACAACGCGCGTGCTGAAATGCAGCACGTACGTGCACCGCGGCGATTGAGAGACAACTCAATTATTGGTTGTTGAAAAACTTAAAATATAAATCAAACTTTTATCATTTGATGCGATTTTAATTTCGGCAAATTCTTATGCTTCATCAATGTTTATGTATGGAACATTTTTAATATTTGTTCCGTTATATTTATTTCGGTATTGGATAAAATAAAGGAGTTTACTATGTTAGCTTTTGCCCAATGAATGGCGTACCTATGCTACATTAATTATTTCTTCTTTAATTAGGTCTATTTTATATTTAATTCTCATAATTATTGTGTTACTATTTTTCTATTTTTCTTTAAACATTTTAAGTAAACTATTTGTTGCGTTTGTTAGTTCATTTATTTTTTCCATAGATAAATAATGATTTGTTTGTGGTTATTTTCTAATACTTTATTTATTTTATCTGTAACTATTTCATAGTCTTTGGTGGTTAGGAGTACCTGCTATCCACTTCCATGCAGTACCTTTAAAATCTAGCGATCTTTGAGTTCTATTATTAATTCTAAGTCTAGATAAGTGTGTTTTTATTCTTAAAATTTCATAGGAAAGGAATTTCATAGGATATTATTATTATGGTCTGGAATTTCTGGAACAAAGCAATTTCTCAAGTCATTCGCATGAAATTCGGAATGTAGGACTAAGATGCAACTATAAGACTTTTTCTTATGGAAATTCTGGAATATGATCATTACGGTCTGGAATTTCTGAAACAAAGCAATTTCTCAAGTGATTCGCATGAAATTCGGAATGTAGGACTAAGATGCGACTATAAGACTTTTTCGTATGGAAATTCTGGAATATGATCATTATGGTCTGGAATTTCTTGAAGAAATCTATTTCTCAAGCGATTCGCATGAAATTCGGAATGTAGGACTAAGATGCGACTATAAGACTTTTTCCTATGGAAATTCTGGAATATGATCATTATGGTCTGGAATTTCTGAAACAAAGCAATTTCTCAAGTGATCCGATGAATTTCGGAATGTAGGACTAAGATGCGTCTATAAGACTTTTTCGTATGGAAATTCTGGAATATCATTATTGTCTGGAATTTCTGGAACAAAGCAATTTTTCAAGCAATTCGCATGAAATTCGGAATGTAGGACTAAGATTTGACTATAAGATTTCTTCCTATGGAAATTCTGGAATATGATCATTATGGTCTAGAATTTCTGAAACAAAGCAATTTCTCAAGCGATTCGCATGAAATTCGGAATGTAGGACTAAGATGCGACTATAAGATTCCTTCCTATGGAAATTCTGGAATATGATCATTATGGTCTGGAATTTCAGGAACAAAGCAATTTCTCAAGTGATTCGCATGAAATTCAGAATGTAGGACTAAGTTGCGACAATAAGACTTTTTCCTATGGAAATTCTGGAATATGATCATTATGGTCTGGATTTTCTGGAACAAAGAAATTTTTCAGGTGATTCGCATGAAATTCGGAATGTAGGACTAAGATGCGACTATAAGACTTTTTCCTATAGAAATTCTGGAATATGATCATTATGGTCTGGAATTTCTGGAACAAAACAATTTCTCAAGTGATTCGCATGAAATTCGGAATGTAGGTCTAAGATGCGACTGTAAGACTTTTTCCTATGGAAATTCTGGAATATGATCATTATTGTCTGGAATTTCTGGAACAAAGCAATTTTTCAAGCGAATCGCATAAAATTCGGAATGTAGGACTAAGATGCGACTAAAACACTTCTTTCTATGGAATTTCTGGAATATGATCATTATGGTCTGGAACTTTGGAACAAACCAATTTAGCGATTCGCACGATTCGCACGATTCGCTTTTTTCACAAGCGGTGTTCTTAAGAAACATTCAGATGCATCCCGCTCATTCTCGGACCCATCCGTAATACCCGTACCTTAACTCGATCCCACGGGTCCACCATTAAGCCTATCTTCGGACGTTCTAACCAATTTAGAAATTCCTTCTTTTAGCCGCACAATAGTGATGTGGAATAATGAATTGCCTAATTCTGTGTTTCCGCATTTGTGTGATCTGCAGTCATTTAATACTTTTTTTTTTCTTACGTCCCGGGCAGACGTTGTCACGCTCAAAACCTACGGCCGTGTCTCCGACACAGCCTACCCTATTATTTTTATACCTAGGCGATAACTTATTTCCTGTTCTTTAATTAATTCTTACGAAGATCTCGTCTCCTTCAGAATAATTCTTTGGGGGTGATTTGTTTTTATTATGATAGTTAAGGTCAGCGTTTTGTTGTTCTTCAAGTCGTTTAATGTTTTCCTGTCTTTCTATTTCAATTTGTTGTTGGTCAGTGGTTACGGTTCGTCCGAAGAATAGTTTTATCGGTTTTTTGTTAGTAGTGGAGTGTATTGAGTTGTTATACTCATAAGGCTTCTTCCAATGGACATGTTGGGATATGGTCATTTGTATCTGGAATTTTGGAAACTATACCATTTTGAGATATCCGTTCGTGTATCCGTTCAACAGACAAGAAGATCTTTTTTTTTTTTTCTTTCGTCCCGGGCAGACATTGTCACGCTCAAAACCTACGGCCGTGTCTCCGACACAGCCTACCCTATTATTTTTATACCTAGGCGATAACTTATTTCCTATTCTTTAATTAATTTGTTTTTATTATGATAGTTAAGGTCAGCGTTTTGTTGTTCTTCAAGTCGTTTAATGTTTTCCTGTCTTTCTATTTCAATTTGTTGTGGGTCAGTGGTTACGGTTCGTCCGAAGAATAGTTCTATCGGTTTTTTGTTAGTAGTGGAGTGTATTTAGTTGTTATACTCATAAACGGATCTGTCTAATAGTTCTTGAAAAGATTCGTGCATATTTTCAGATTTGAACGTTCCACTTGTCCATTGGCAGAGCTTGTGTAGGGTGGAGCTTTAAATATTTTTATGTTGAATTGGTTTTCGAGCATAAATATAATCGGACTGGAATAATAAGATTTTTCATTATCGAATACTATTGTCCTGGATGTTGAGGTATGGGAGTAGCTTGTGTCATGGGTTTATTGAGATGGCGATCGTATTTCTGTTCCTTGCACGTGTCTTACATTGCTTAATGATTTTACCTATTTTTGCTTTCATTTGGGGAATGTAAAAGTTTTGTAGAAGCTGAATTTTATTTTCTCTGGTGCTTCGATGAGCACGATTGTGTTCATTTATTATTTTCAACTTCGTCAGTAATGTCGGTTACCATCTTCTGAGCAAATCGTATTCGGTATTGACTAAAATGTTTAGTGTACATTTCTTGTATAAGGCCTAAAGTTCTTTCGTCTGTTTTTAATCCGTTGATAACTGATGGGTTTAAATAACGTTTGAAAATATTTATTAATTTTTCTTCGGAGTATTCAGGTTCAGTTATGATAAGGCGGTGATAGGTGGGGAAGATAATTTTGAATTGGTAAGTGGAAGTGTTATCTAGATCTAGGAAAAGCTGATTTTTAAATACATTAATTGGTTTTAAATTTTATTTGTATAAATAATATTTGTATTAAATTTTGACCTGAGCTTTCGTGACTATGTTGTGTCACTGTCATTGAGTTAATTTGGGATTGGCGAGGAGGTCTCGACAATGCATCGCACCCTTCGGGCCTCAGGTCCCATTCACTCCAAAAACTAAACAAACAGTTTTGTCCATCGGAGATACACAGGTGTATAAAATTTGAAGAAAATCGAGTTATTTTTTTTAAACTTATTTTGGGGCCCCACGACCCCGGCCACCAAAATTTTTGTAAAAAGTGTTGTCCATCAGAGACACACACGCATATAAAATTTAAAAAAAATCGGGCTAATTTTTTAAAAAAAAATCTTGGGGCCTAATAGCCCTGGGGCCCGGGGTCTCCAAAATTTTTACAAAAAGTGTTTTTCATCAGAGATACACACGTAAATAAAATTTGAAGAAAATCAGGTTATTTTTTTTTTGTTTAAATTTTGGGGCCCCACGACCCCGGGGCCCGGGGTCTACACATTTTTTACAAAAAATGTCTTCCATCAGAGATAGATACACACGTATATAACATTTAAAGAAAATCGGGTTAATTTTTTTAAAAATTTGTTGGGGCCCGGGGTCTCCAAATTTTTTACAAAAAGTGTTGTCTATCGAAGATACACGCGTAAATAAAATTTGAAGAAAATCGGGTTAATTTTTTTAAAAAATGTTTATGGGGCCCCACGAACCCGGGGCCCGGGGTCTCCAAATTTTTTACATAAAGTGTTGTTTATCAGACATGTGTATAAAATTTGACGAAACTGAGTAAAATTTTGTACAATATTTGTATGTACCCCGTGGCCCGTGGGGCTTAAATTTTGTGTTTCAATAAAATCGGGCTTTAGGAAGTGGGTTAAAAATTGATCGCAGGATTCCACGACAGACGACCGACTGCCGTGCCACGGGCAAGTGAAGTTAATATAGGGAATTTAAAAATATATAAACATTGAAACACGCTACGAAGTCGTTTATTATATGGTAATAATCGCCAAAATATATGTTTTTGAGGTCGGAGTTATTTCAAAGAATTTTCTTTTTCCACGCTTTACACGCGCCATAAAATTTTAGCCTTCTAGGTCATGCAAAAGATGGGTAAAAAAGACCACAAAAACCGAGAAAATTGCACGATTTCAAACCATTACACGTGCCACACGCGAATCGTGACACGCGTCAAACGTGGAATATAAAAAATGCTATTTTACTCTTACTCTTAAAATTTCAACTCGCTAGGTCGTGTGGAAGGTGGTTAAAAAGGACCTCAAAGTAGTCAAAAAAAAAGTTCAACCCATCACACGCACTGCACGCGGCACGCATCAAACTCAGAAAATAAAAAATGCTATTTTGGACTCACAAAATTTAGCTCTCGCCCTCCCATAAAGGAAAAAAAAAAAGAAACCATCAGCCATGCCATTACTTTTTTGCAATTTTCTCATTTTTGTGGCTCGGTCTCTCTAGGTCGTATGGAAATTGGTTAAAAAGGACTTCAAATAAGTCGAAAAAAAAATTTCAACACATCACACGCACTACACGCGGCACGCGACACGCGTCATGCTCGGAATATATAAAAAGTACTATTTTTGACTTAGACACTAACAAAATTTCAGTTCTCTAGGTCTTGTGGAAGTTGGTTAAAAAGGACCTTAAAGTTGTCGAAAATACAGATTTTTAAAAAATACAACATGACTTTGTCATGTTTAGATAGATATACGTATTTAAAAAGTTAAAACAAGTTGATTTTATATCGTCTAAACACGAGAGTTTTTATATCGAAAACTAGTACAAAAAAAGTTAATATACAAAAATTATAAAGATGCCGTAAATATTTGAGACAATTTTGTGTTATACGAGTATTTACAAAAGAATATTAAATGTAAGTAAATGATAATGATATCGCTGCATCCAAGTTCATCCATAATTAACAGTATACGGTTTAAGACACAACAATTGATTTCTAGAACTTTTTTTCTCCTTGAAAAATTCTGAAAAAAAAGAAAAGCGGACTATTAGTTAATTTTTAAGAATTTGAATACTAGAAAGAAAAACGGTATACTTTTGACAAAAGTTACAGAAAATCTTTCGTTGCTGTCTAATGTATTAGTACCCCAAAATAAGAGATAAGTTAATTACGAAATCGCCAATAGAAGCCCAAATATTTGGGATTCTGTTTATTTATTAGGCATCTAGATAATATCTAAAGTTGGCTCCACACCTTCGTGGTGCATTGAACGTGGTAGTGTATTTTCGCACGCCCATAGGCGAAAGTGACTGTTTCATACACTATAACCTAGCTTCGAAAGTAGCCCATATACACACTAGTGAGTTAACATAAAAAATACTTTTGTTATTTACTGCAGTCACAGCGAACACACACTCCCAGAGTAATTATGCATTGCGCACAACCGGCGCAAGACAGCAGAAAACCCGGTTTTGCTCGTGTGAAAAATAGCGTACATTACTCGCAGAAAAGTGCTCATCGTGCTCGTTTGATTGCCGCACTCGGCTACCACCTCGTGCTTCATGCTTCCAACTCACACGAGAAACTCCACTTGCCTAGCTCGTTATGTAATATACTATATCCACATACATCGATATCTATAGATAGATATAACAAGTCTTTTGATGAAGATAATCGTAGAAGAAATCTGAAATTCGAATGGCAGCATCACACTAACTGAATGCTAATTGTCAAATTGAAGTAAGAGCTGAGTAAACATAATTAAAAACATATATGCAAGTGCAATGGCGACAGAAGCAAATGTCAACTGTGACCACATCATATATATTGTTATGAAATGTAGGCTTTCGAGTTCCGATTTTCACACGCCCATAGACGAAAGTGACTGTTTCGTACGCTATAAACTAGCCTCGAAAGTAGCCCATAACAACACTAGTTATGTTATGATATAAACGTCTTTTGTTATTTACTACAATCTCAGCGAACACATTGCGCATGAGCAAGAATTCTCTTTTGTTTGTCGTTTGTGATTTCTGCTTCTCTCTCGATTTAGCAGAAAAACCGGTTTGGACGCGTGAAAAATTCATTTCTTTGTTATTTACTGCAGTCACAGCGAACACACATTCTCACATTTCTGCTTCTCTCTTGTGAAGGCCAAATTCGTTCGACAAATTTGGCCCACACAATTTAC
Source organism: Nephrocerus scutellatus (assembly GCA_947095585.1). NCBI lineage: Eukaryota > Metazoa > Arthropoda > Insecta > Diptera > Pipunculidae > Nephrocerus > Nephrocerus scutellatus. The sequence continues at coordinate 45,151,618 of OX352762.1, forward strand.
CTCTCAAAAACTAATTCTATATTTTTTTTGAAAATAAACGTACACGAAATTAATAAAAACTCCAAAAAAGGTAGTTCTAATAATCATTCAACACACTCCTTATAAACATTAAGCAAAACTACCAAGTGGGCTCGCCAACGAATGCAGACAACAACATGCGTGTTCGCAACTGAGCAATGATGGATTTATGCATACACAGACACACACACGGTGTAAGGCAGACAACAGCATGCATATTCGCAACTGAGCAATGAAGAATTTATGCGTACACACACACGTTGTAAGGCCAGAAACATGTATACCATACATGTTGTTCTTCAAAGGAAACATCCTACGAAGAACATGTATATGTCAAACGCGCATACATGCGTCTGAATTTATGGAAATCCAGCACAACAAAAACGAACACGATGAAAACAAGAAGCCAACGGAAAACGGAAAGCAGGGAAACAGTATTAAAGGAGCACGCAGCTCAAGCAAAAGGTCTATTCTTCCTGAGTTCCTTCTACTGTCCACACCTAAAAGTTCAAGAGTACTACCTTGCTATTCTTCCTGAGTTCCTTCCACTGTTCACAACAAATAGTTCAAGAGTACTACCTTACTATTATTGCTGAACTACATCCTGCCGAAAACCCAAATTCTCGATTAATAGTTCAAGAGTACTACCTTACTATTACTTCCGAGCTAAATGCTGAAAACCCAAATTCTCGATTAATAGTTCAAGAGTACTACCTTACTATTACTTCCGAGCAGTGGTTCAAGAGTGCTACCTTGCTACTACGATTAACCCATTCTCTCCCAATTCTAGGAGCCAAGGGGTACACGTACTTTGTACTTAAACCTGTCAATTAATCCATAAACTTTCTTTCAGCTACAGTGGTTCAAGAGTGCTACCTTGCCACTACGATTAACCCGTTCTCTCCCAATTCTAGGAGCCAAGGGGTACAAGTACTTTGTACTTAAACCACAAATTTTATTGTAACGACCCCCCTTATTGAACCCTGGTCACACTGAGTTCTACCCCGGCTGGGAAACTCCGTTACAATTGGCGTCCGAGCAGGGACCCTGGAATTTTAAATAAAATAAAATCTAAGACGACGATCCAATAATACAAGCACGAAGACAAGATGGTCAGGACGAGCTGGGTGTACAACCTGTCGAAGGACGAGCTGAAGACCTATTTGAGTGAGTTCAGACTGGACAGTAATGGTGCACTCGATGAATTGAGGAAACGTTTCTCCAATTACATCACCGCGCGATTACAATTACATTACGTCGGAGGACGAAACGCGTCTCACCGAATTAGAACAAATACACACTCGTAGCCAATCACCGCGGCCCCATATATCCCTGAACCCTCCGGATCCAGTGGACCACGATGAACCAAAAGGGCTATAAGCAGGACAACGTCCCCAGCCATACGAGAGGCAACAGCCACTCGAACTCCATCAGAAACACCAGGGACATCATATCCCATGGTCATCGACCAGGTACGAAAGTGGTCTGTACGATACGACGGGGGAAAGGAACCTCTTTTGTTTATCGAGAGGTTGGAGAAACTCGCTGACGCGTACTCGCTGAGCAGAAACCTTCTTCCTTGAACGATGCCGGAGCTGCTTCGCGACCGAGCCCTACTGTGGTTCCGCAATAACAACCTGAAGTGGCAGGACTGGAGCAGCTGTAAAGGCGACTTCCTACAATTCTTCTTGCCCACCAGATACTGGGAACGTCTGGACGACGAAATTCGTCAACGGCGCCAGAAACAGCAGGAACAGTTCAAGAATTACGTAATTGCAATGCAGAACCTGATGAGGCATGCAAATTATCCCGACGAAGAGCAGGTGGAAAGGATCTTCCGGAACTGCCGCCAGGAATATCAGTTATAAATCCGACGAAAAGATTTCAATAAGCTTCGTGAACTTATCGGACTAGCGGAAGACTTTGAGGGCACAACAGACGCTGCGGACCCAATCAGCCACGTGCCGCGACCCAGACGGAACGAGCGTAACTGCATGGTCACGCCAAACCCCGATGAGCGGATAGGCGTCAGAACAGCCTGCATGCGATGTGGTCAACAGGGTCATGTTAGACGAGACTGCCGCAACCCGCAAGTGCTCTTCTGCTGGGACTGTGGACGACGGCAAGTTCGAACGATGGATTGCTGCCGCAAACGTAACAACCGAGCGGGAAACGAGCAGGGGAACTGATCGAACCGAGGTGTAACGGAACCCCAGAGACAGACACCTCATACCCCATAAAATTCTTGACATCTGATTCCAACCGTATTCTAGCCACCGTCGCCATAGGAGAAGAACTTGTCAACGCCACCATCGATACAGGGGCCACCAGAAGTTTCATCAGCGAGAAGTTTGCTACAGACAAGAGAAGGGCAACCAACAGCGTATCCATCGACACGACCGTTAGGATGGCTGAAGGGACGCCTAAACTCATCCACGAGGCGCTACAGCTGGACATCCGGATTGGGAATAGACGCACCGATTTCCTGTTTCTGATCCTCCCAGATGCTATGGACCACGTCATACTGGGATTGGACTTTTTATCACGGATAGACGCCCAGTTAACTTGCGGAGGACAGACAATAAAACTTCAGGAGCAGACAGGGGCAAGGGAAAACGTCCTATAGTGCACCACCACCACGACCGCACAGCAGACAGACCAGGAAAAGCTCTCAATCTTCCTCCAACAGGAGTTTGTCAAGTTCGACAATCTACCGGCAGTTTCGAATATAACGGAGCACAAAATTGTGATGCGCGATGAACGGCCGATTAAGCAGCGGTACTACCCGCGAAACCCAGCGATGCAAGAAATCATTAACACGCAAATAGACGAACTCCTGTCCAATGGATGCATAGAACCCTCTCACAGTCCCCACAGCGCACCGATAGTCCTCGTACGGAAGAAGACAGGCAAATGGAGACTCTGTATAGACAACAGGGAACTCAACACACGGTCCATACCGGATGCGTATCCCCTTCCTAGAATCCAGCATATCTTAGAGAGACTACGAGGTACCAAATACATAAGCAGCCTGGACTTGCGAAACGGGTATTGGCAGATACCTATGGAGAAGAAAAGCAGACAGTACACGGCCTTAACGGTACCTGGACGCGGCCTGTTCCAGTGGCGGGTGATGCCATTTGGGTTGCACTCCGCACCAGCCACGTTTCAGAGAGCACTCGACCGAGTCATCGGACCCGAAATGGAACCCCATGCGTACGCCTATCTTGACGATATCATCGTCTTCGGAAGAACCTTCGACGAACATCTGGAGAACCTGCGCACAGTGTTTAGAAGGCCCACCTTAAGATCAATCCGGAGAAGTGTGACTTTTGTAAGACAGAGATCCGATATCTGGGCCACGTGGTTAGCAGTCAAGGCATACACACTGATCCCGATAAAGTTGCCGCGATTAAGGAGCTAAAACCACCACAAAATGTCCGCGAAGTACGACGTTATCTAGGTATTGCCTCTTGGTACCGACGATTCGTCCCCGATTTCTCCCAGACAGTACAACCCTTAACCGCACTGCTAAAGAAAGGCAAACATTGGAAATGGGGAGAGGAACAACAAGTAGCGTTCGAAGCACTCAAACAAAACCTTACGGAAACACCGATTTTGTCATGTCCAGATTTTTCACAAAAATTCTCCTTACAGATTGCCTATGCCAGCCGGCATCTTAACACGGCAGAGAAGAACTATTCCCCAACCGAGAAGGAGTGCCTAGCAATCACCTGGGGAATCAGATGCGGCAGTATATCAAGGGATACCATTTCACAGTAATTACGGATCACCTCTCGTTGAAATGGCTGAATTCTATCACCAGCCCATCCGGACGGATCGCACGATGGGCGCTCGAATTACAACAATTTACGTTTGACGTCCAATACAGGCGGGGTAAGTTGAACGTAGTTGCGGATACCCTCTCACGACAACCATGCGAAAAACTAATGATAACCGCGGAGAAACTACCCACAACGCCCAAATGCCATTGGCTAGAAAAAAGGATCGCAGAAGTCAAGGGGGACCCCGCAAAGTTCCCTGATTATATTATGGAAGGAGGACAACTACATAGAGCAGCGTGCCGGAGACGACGAAGCAGCCCCGTGGAAACTCTGCGTTCCCAAACCACTTCGGGAGAAGGTGTTGCAGGAAAACCACGACGATGCTTCAGCGGGTCACATGGGCATCCGGAAGACCACGGCGCGCATATGCGGACGCTACTACTGGCCAGGTATGTTTCGGGACGTCCGAAACTATGTCAGACGATGCGAAAGCTGCCAGCGCTTTAAGCCCAACCAGCAACAAGCAGCAGGAAAAATGCTAATTCAAGTCGCAGAGGAACCGTGGGCTACGCTGTGCGCCGACTTCGTGGGGCCACTACCGAGATCTAAACATGGGAACACCATGTTGTTGGTCTTTTTCGATCGGTTCTCCAAGTGGGTGGAGTTGATCCGTATGCGACGAGCAACGACGGACGGAGTGCAAAAGGCGTTCCGAGAACGCATCCTCGCCCGCTACGGTGTGCCCAAAATCTTGATTACAGACAATGGCGCCCAATTCAGCAGCAAGGTATTTCGGCGATTTCTGCAGAACATGGGCACTCGGCTCCAATACACCGCCCCGTATACACCCCAGGAGAATCCAACCGAGAGGGCGAACCGCACTATCAAGACGATTATCGCCTAGCTTTCCGGAACACAGCAACGCAATTGGGACGAAAAATTACCCGTACCAGGTCACGGACTTCATATCACCAGTAATCGTGAAATTAAGGCGCAATCGGGTTAATTTTTTTAAAAAATGTTTATGGGGCCCCACGAACCCGGGGCCCGGGGTCTACAAATTTTTTACATAAAGTGTTGTTTATCAGACATGTGTATAAAATTTGACGAAACTGAGTAAAATTTTGTACAATATTTGTATGGAAGCCCCCCTACCCCGTGGCCCGTGGGGCTTAAATTTTGTGTTTCAATAAAATCGGGCTTTAGGAAGTGGGTTAAAAATTGATCGCAGGATTCCACGACAGACGACCGACTGCCGTGCCACGGGCAAGTGAAGTTAATATAGGGAATTTAAAAATATATAAACATTGAAACACGCTACGAAGTCGTTTATTATCTGGTAATAATCGCCAAAATATATGTTTTTGAGGTCGGAGTTATTTCAAAGAATTTTCTTTTTCCACGCTTTACACGCGCCATAAAATTTTAGCCTTCTAGGTCATGCAAAAGATGGGTAAAAAAGACCACAAAAACCGAGAAAATTGCACGATTTCAAACCATTACACGTGACACACGCGAATCGTGACACGCGTCAAACGTGGAATATAAAAAATGCTATTTTACTCTTACTCTTAAAATTTCAACTCGCTAGGTCGTGTGGAAGGTGGTTAAAAAGGACCTCAAAGTAGTCAAAAAAAAAGTTTAACCCATCACACGCACTGCACGCGGCACGCATCAAACTCAGAAAATAAAAAATGCTATTTTGGACTCACAAAATTTAGCTCTCGCCCTCCCATAAAGGAAAAAAAAAAGAAACCATCAGCCATGCCATTACTTTTTTGCAATTTTCTCATTTTTGTGGCTCGGTCTCTCTAGGTCGTATGGAAATTGGTTAAAAAGGACTTCAAATAAGTCGAAAAAAAATTTTCAACACATCACACGCACTACACGCGGCACGCGACACGCGTCATACTCGGAATATATAAAAAGTACTATTTTTGGCTTAGACACTAACAAAATTTCAGTTCTCTAGGTCTTGTGGAAGTTGGTTAAAAAGGACCTTAAAGTTGTCGAAAATACAGATTTTTAAAAAATACAACATGACTTTGTCATGTTTAGATAGATATACGTATTTAAAAAGTTAAAACAAGTTGATTTTATATCGTCTAAACACGAGAGTTTTTATATCGAAAACTAGTACAAAAAAAGTTAATATACAAAAATTATAAAGATGCCGTAAATGTTTGAGACAATTTTGTGTTATACGAGTATTTACAAAAGAATATTAAATGTAAGTAAATGATAATGATATCGCTGCATCCAAGTTCATCCATAATTAACAGTATACGGTTTAAGACACAACAATTGATTTCTAGAACTTTTTTTCTCCTTGAAAAATTCTGAAAAAAAAGAAAAGCGGACTATTAGTTAATTTTTAAGAATTTGAATACTAGAAAGAAAAACGGTATACTTTTGACAAAAGTTACAGAAAATCTTTCGTTGCTGTCTAATGTATTAGTACCCCAAAATAAGAGATAAGTTAATTACGAAATCGCCAATAGAAGCCCAAATATTTGGGATTCTGTTTCTTTATTTGGCATCTAGATAATATCTAAAGTTGGCTCCACACCTTCGTGGTGCATTGAACGTGGTAGTGTATTTTCGCACGCCCATAGGCGAAAGTGACTGTTTCATACACTATAACCTAGCTTCGAAAGTAGCCCATATACACACTAGTGAGTTAACATAAAAAATACTTTTGTTATTTACTGCAGTCACAGCGAACACACACTCCCAGAGTAATTATGCATTGCGCACAACCGGCGCAAGACAGCAGAAAACCCGGTTTTGCTCGTGTGAAAAATAGCGTACATTACTCGCAGAAAAGTGCTCATCGTGCTCGTTTGATTGCCGCACTCGGCTACCACCTCGTGCTTCATGCTTCCAACTCACACGAGAAACTCCACTTGCCTTGCTCGTTATGTAATATACTATATCCACATACATCGATATCTATAGATAGATATAACAAGTCTTTTGATGAAGATAATCGTAGAAGAAATCTGAAATTCGAATGGCAGCATCACACTAACTGAATGCTAATTGTCAAATTGAAGTAAGAGCTGAGTAAACATAATTAAAAACATATATGCAAGTGCAATGGCGACAGAAGCAAATGTCAACTGTGACCACATCATATATATTGTTATGAAATGTAGGCTTTCGAGTTCCGATTTTCACACGCCCATAGACGAAAGTGACTGTTTCGTACGCTATAAACTAGCCTCGAAAGTAGCCCATAACAACACTAGTTATGTTATGATATAAACGTCTTTTGTTATTTACTACAATCTCAGCGAACACATTGCGCATGAGCAAGAATTCTCTTTTGTTTGTCGTTTGTGATTTCTGCTTCTCTCTCGATTTAGCAGAAAAACCGGTTTGGACGCGTGAAAAATTCATTTCTTTGTTATTTACTGCAGTCACAGCGAACACACATTCTCACATTTCTGCTTCTCTCTTGTGAAGGCCAAATTCGTTCGACAAATTTGGCCCACACAATTTACCTCTCAAAAACTAATTCTATATTTTTTTTGAAAATAAACGTACACGAAATTAATAAAAACTCCAAAAAAGGTAGTTCTAATAATCATTCAACACACTCCTTATAAACATTAAGCAAAACTACCAAGTGGGCTCGCCAACGAATGCAGACAACAACATGCGTGTTCGAAACTGAGCAATGATGGATTTATGCATACACAGACACACACACGGTGTAAGGCAGACAACAGCATGCATATTCGCAACTGAGCAATGAAGAATTTATGCGTACACACACACGTTGTAAGGCCAGAAACATGTATACCATACATGTTGTTCTTCAAAGGAAACATCCTACGAAGAACATGTATATGTCAAACGCGCATACATGCGTCTGAATTTATGGAAATCCAGCACAACAAAAACGAACACAATGAAAACAAGAAGCCAACGGAAAACGGAAAGCAGGGAAACAGTATAAAAGGAGCACGCAGCTCAAGCAAAAGGTCTATTCTTCATGAGTTCCTTCTACTGTCCACACCTAATAGTTCAAGAGTACTACCTTGCTATTCTTCCTGAGTTCCTTCCACTGTTCACAACAAATAGTTCAAGAGTACTACCTTACTATTATTGCTGAACTACATCCTGCCGAAAACCCAAATTCTCGATTAATAGTTCAAGAGTACTACCTTACTATTACTTCCGAGCTAAATGCTGAAAACCCAAATTCTCGATTAATAGTTCAAGAGTACTACCTTACTATTACTTCCGAGCAGTGGTTCAAGAGTGCTACCTTGCTAATACGATTAACCCATTCTCTCCCAATTCTAGGAGCCAAGGGGTACAAGTACTTTGTACTTAAATCTGTCAATTAATCCATAAACTTTCTTTCAGCTACAGTGGTTCAAGAGTGCTACCTTGCCACTACGATTAACCCGTTCTCTCCCAATTCTAGGAGCCAAGGGGTACAAGTACTTTGTACTTAAACCACAAATTTTATTGTAACGACCCCCCTTATTGAACCCTGGTCACACTGAGTTCTACCCCGGCTGGGAAACTCCGTTACAATTGGCGCCCGAGCAGGGACCCTGGAATTTTAAATAAAATAAAATCTAAGACGACGATCCAATAATACAAGCACGAAGACAAGATGGTCAGGACGAGCTGGGTGTACAACCTGCCGAAGGACGAGCTGAAGACCTATTTGAGTGAGTTCAGACTGGACAGTAATGGTGCACTCGATGAATTGAGGAAACGTTTCTCCAATTACATCACCGGGCGAGACGTTACGTCGGAGGACGAAACGCGTCTCACCGAATTAGAACAAATACACACTCGTAGCCAATCACCGCGGCCCCATATATCCCTGAACCCTCCGGATCCAGTGGACCACGATGAACCAAAGGGGGCTATAAGCAGGACAACGTCCCCAGCCCTACGAGAGGCAACAGCCACTCGAACTCCTTCAGAAACACCAGGGACATCATATCCCATGGTCATCGACCAGGTACGAAAGTGGTCTGTACGATACGACAGGGGAAAGGAACCTCTTTTGTTTATCGAGAGGTTGGAGAAACTCGCTGACGCGTACTCGCTGAGCAGAAACCTTCTTCCTCGAACGATGCCGGAGCTGCTTCGCGACCGAGCCCTACTGTGGTTCCGCAATAACAACCTGAAGTGGCAGGACTGAAGCAGCTGTAAAGGCGACTTCCTACAATTCTTCTTGCCCACCAGATACTGGGAACGTCTGGACGACGAAATTCGTCAACGGCGCCAGAAACAGCAGGAACAGTTCAAGAATTACGTAATTGCAATGCAGAACCTGATGAGGCATGCAAATTATCCCGACGAAGAGCAGGTGGAAAGGATCTTCCGGAACTGCCGCCAGGAATATCAGTTATAAATCCGACGAAAAGATTTCAATAAGCTTCGCGAACTTATCGGACTAGCGGAAGACTTTGAGGGCACAACAGACGCTGTGGACCCAATCAGCCACGTGCCGCGACCCAGACGGAACGAGCGTAACTGCATGGTCACGCCAAACCCCGATGAGCGGATAGGCGTCAGAACAGCCTGCATGCGATGTGGTCAACAGGGTCATGTTAGACGAGACTGCCGCAACCCGCAAGTGCTCTTCTGCTGGGACTGTGGACGACGGCAAGTTCGAACGATGGATTGCTGCCGCAAACGTAACAACCGAGCGGGAAACGAGCAGGGGAACTGATCGAACCGAGGTGTAACGGAACCCCAGAGACAGACACCTCATACCCCATAAAATTCTTGACATCTGATTCCAACCGTATTCTAGCCACCGTCGCCATAGGAGAAGAACTTGTCAACGCCACCATCGATACAGGGGCCACCAGAAGTTTCATCAGCGAGAAGTTTGCTACAGACAAGAGAAGGGCAACCAACAGCGTATCCATCGACACGACCGTTAGGATGGCTGAAGGGACGCCTAAACTCATCCACGAGGCGCTACAGCTGGACATCCGGATTGGGAATAGACGCACCGATTTCCTGTTTCTGATCCTCCCAGATGCTATGGACCACGTCATACTGGGATTGGACTTTTTATCACGGATAGACGCCCAGTTAACTTGCGGAGGCCAGACAATAAAACTTCAGGAGCAGACAGGAGCAAGGGAAAACGTCCTATAGTGCACCACCACCACGACCGCACAGCAGACAGACCAGGAAAAGCTCTCAATCTTCCTCCAACAGGAGTTTGTCAAGTTCGACAATCTACCGGCAGTTTCGAATATAACGGAGCACAAAATTGTGATGCGCGATGAACGGCCGATTAAGCAGCGGTACTACCCGCGAAACCCAGCGATGCAAGAAATCATTAACACGCAAATAGACGAACTCCTGTCCAATGGATGCATAGAACCCTCTCACAGTCCCCACAGCGCACCGATAGTCCTCGTACGGAAGAAGACAGGCAAATGGAGACTCTGTATAGACAACAGGGAACTCAACACACGGTCCATACCGGATGCGTATCCCCTTCCTAGAATCCAGCATATCTTAGAGAGACTACGAGGTACCAAATACATAAGCAGCCTGGACTTGCGAAACGGGTATTGGCAGATACCTATGGAGAAGAAAAGCAGACAGTACACGGCCTTTACGGTACCTGGACGCGGCCTGTTCCAGTGGCGGGTGATGCCATTTGGGTTGCACTCCGCACCAGCCACGTTTCAGAGAGCACTCGTCCGAGTCATCGGACCCGAAATGGAACCCCATGCGTACGCCTATATTGACGATATCATCGTCTTCGGAAGAACCTTCGACGAACATCTGGAGAACCTGCGCACAGTGTTTAGAAGGCCCACCTTAAGATCAATCCGGAGAAGTGTGACTTTTGTAAGACAGAGATCCGATATCTGGGCCACGTGGTTAGCAGTCAAGGCATACACACTGATCCCGATAAAGTTGCCGCGATTAAGGAGCTAAAACCACCACAAAATGTCCGCGAAGTACGACGTTATCTAGGTATTGCCTCTTGGTACCGACGATTCGTCCCCGATTTCTCCAAGACAGTACAACCCTTAACCGCACTGCTAAAGAAAGGCAAACATTGGAAATGGGGAGAGGAACAACAAGTAGCGTTCGAAGCACTCAAACAAAACCTTACGGAAACACCGATTTTGTCATGTCCAGATTTTTCACAAAAATTCTCCTTACAGATTGCCTATGCCAGCCGGCATCTTAACACGGCAGAGAAGAACTATTCCCCAACCGAGAAGGAGTGCCTAGCAATCATCTGGGGAATCAGATGCGGCAGTATATCGAGGGATACCATTTCACGGTAATTACGGATCACCTCTCGTTGAAATGGCTGAATTCTATCACCAGCCCATCCGGACGGATCGCACGATGGGCGCTCGAATTACAACAATTTACGTTTGACGTCCAATACAGGCGGGGTAAGTTGAACGTAGTTGCGGATACCCTCTCACGACAACCATGCGAAAAACTAATGATAACCGCGGAGAAACTACCCACAACGCCCAAATGCCATTGGCTAGAAAAAAGGATCGCAGAAGTCAAGGGGGACCCCGCAAAGTTCCCTGATTATATTATGGAAGGCGGACAACTACATAGAGCAGCGTGCCGGAGACGACGAAGCAGCCCCGTGGAAACTCTGCGTTCCCAAACCACTTCGGGAGAAGGTGTTGCAGGAAAACCACGACGATGCTGCAGCGGGTCACATGGGCATCCGGAAGACCACGGCGCGCATATGCGGACGCTACTACTGGCCAGGTATGTTTCGGGACGTCCGAAACTATGTCAGACGATGCGAAAGCTGCCAGCGCTATAAGCCCAACCAGCAACAAGCAGCAGGAAAAATGCTAATTCAAGTCGCAGAGGAACCGTGGGCTACGCTGTGCGCCGACTTCGTGGGGCCACTACCGAGATCTAAACATGGGAACACCATGTTGTTGGTCTTTTTCGATCGGTTCTCCAAGTGGGTGGAGTTGATCCGTATGCGACGAGCAACGACGGACGGAGTGCAAAAGGCGTTCCGAGAACGCATCCTCGCCCGCTACGGTGTGCCCAAAATCTTGATTACAGACAATGGCGCCCAATTCAGCAGCAAGGTATTTCGGCGATTTCTGCAGAAGATGGGCACTCGGCTCCAATACACCGCCCCGTATACACCCCAGGAGAATCCAACCGAGAGGGCGAACCGCACTATCAAGACGATTATCGCCTAGCTTTCCGGAACACAGCAACGCAATTGGGACGAAAAATTACCCGAGGTCATGCTCGGAATAAATTCAAGTCTGTAGGATTCAACGGGGTACAGCCCCGCTTTCCTTACTCAAGGTAGAGAGACACGCCTACCTCATGCATTGTTCGACCAGGTCACCCCGGGAACAGGTACGTTAGCAAAGACACCCGACGAACGAGCAAAACAAATGGCAGAAGTTTTCGAAATCGTCCGATGAAATCTAGAACGCACGGCGGGAGACCAAGCGCGCCACTACAACCTAAGACGCCGTCCATGGAAGCCCGAAGTAGGACAACTGGTGCTAATCAAGCAGCACCACTTGTCGAACGCTCTGGAGGGGTTCGCCAGCAAATTGGCCTCAAAATACGACGGACCGTACCAGGTTACGGACTTCATATCACCAGTAATCGTGAAATTAAGGCGCAATCGGGTTAATTTTTTTAAAAAATGTTTATGGGGCCCCACGAACCCGGGGCCCGGGGTCTCCAAATTTTTTACATAAAGTGTTGTTTATCAGACATGTGTATAAAATTTGACGAAACTGAGTAAAATTTTGTACAATATTTGTATGGGAGCCCCCCTACCCCGTGGCCCATGGGGCTTAAATTTTGTGTTTCAATAAAATCGGGCTTTAGGAAGTGGGTTAAAAATTGATCGCAGGATTCCACGACAGACGACCGACTGCCGTGCCACGGGCAAGTGAAGTTAATATAGGGAATTTAAAAATATATAAACATCGAAACACGCTACGAAGTCGTTTATTATCTGGTAATAATCGCCAAAATATATGTTTTTGAGGTCGGAGTTATTTCAAAGAATTTTCTTTTTCCACGCTTTACACGCGCCATAAAATTTTAGCCTTCTAGGTCATGCAAAAGATGGGTAAAAAAGACCACAAAAACCGAGAAAATTGCACGATTTCAAACCATTACACGTGACACACGCGAATCGTGACACGCGTCAAACATGGAATATAAAAAATGCTATTTTACTCTTACTCTTAAAATTTCAACTCGTTAGGTCGTGTGGAAGGTGGTTAAAAAGGACCTCAAAGTAGTCAAAAAAAAAGTTCAACCCATCACACGCACTGCACGCGGCACGCATCAAACTCAGAAAATAAAAAATGCTATTTTGGACTCACAAAATTTAGCTCTCGCCCTCCCATAAAGGAAAAAAAAAAAAGAAACCATCAGCCATGCCATTACTTTTTTGCAATTTTCTCATTTTTGTGGCTCGGTCTCTCTAGGTCGTATGGAAATTAGTTAAAAAGGACTTCAAATAAGTCAAAAAAAAATTTTCAACACATCACACGCACTACACGCGGCACGCGACACGCGTCATACTCGGAATATATAAAAAGTACTATTTTTGACTTAGACACTAACAAAATTTCAGTTCTCTAGGTCTTGTGGAAGTTGGTTAAAAAGGACCTTAAAGTTGTCGAAAATACAGATTTTTAAAAAATACAACATGACTTTGTCATGTTTAGATAGATATACGTATTTAAAAAGTTAAAACAAGTTTGATTTTATATCGTCTAAACACGAGAGTTTTTATATCGAAAACTAGTACAAAAAAAGTTAATATACAAAAATTATAAAGATGCCGTAAATGTTTGAGACAATTTTGTGTTATACGAGTATTTACAAAAGAATATTAAATGTAAGTAAATGATAATGATATCGCTGCAGCCAAGTTCATCCATAATTAACAGTATACGGTTTAAGACACAACAATTGATTTCTAGAACTTTTTTTCTCCTTGAAAAATTCTGAAAAAAAAGAAAAGCGGACTATTAGTTAATTTTTAAGAATTTGAATACTAGAAAGAAAAACGGTATACTTTTGACAAAAGTTACAGAAAATCTTTCGTTGCTGTCTAATGTATTAGTACCCCAAAATAAGAGATAAGTTAATTACGAAATCGCCAATAGAAGCCCAAATATTTGGGATTCTGTTTCTTTATTTGGCATCTAGATAATATCTAAAGTTGGCTCCACACCTTCGTGGTGCATTGAACGTGGTAGTGTATTTTCGCACTCAGCTACCACCTCGTGCTTCATGCTTCCAACTCACACGAGAAACTCCACTTGCCTTGCTCGTTATGTAATATACTATATCCACATACATCGATATCTATAGATAGATATAACAAGTCTTTTGATGAAGATAATCGTAGAAGAAATCTGAAATTCGAATGGCAGCATCACACTAACTGAATGCTAATTGTCAAATTGAAGTAAGAGCTGAGTAAACATAATTAAAAACATATATGCAAGTGCAATGGCGACAGAATGAGCATGAGCGCATGAGCAAGAATTCTCTTTTGTTTGTCGTTTGTGATTTCTGCTTCTCTCTCGATTTAGCAGAAAAACCGGTTTGGACGCGTGAAAAATTCATTTCTTTGTTATTTACTGCAGTCACAGCGAACACACATTCTCACATTTCTGCTTCTCTCTTGTGAAGGCCAAATTCGTTCGACAAATTTGGCCCACACAATTTACCTCTCAAAAACTAATTCTATATTTTTTTTGAAAATAAACGTACACGAAATTAATAAAAACTCCAAAAAAGGTAGTTCTAATAATCATTCAACACACTCCTTATAAACATTAAGCAAAACTACCAAGTGGGCTCGCCAACGAATGCAGACAACAACATGCGTGTTCGAAACTGAGCAATGATGGATTTATGCATACACACACACACACACGGTGTAAGGCAGACAACAACATGCATATTCGCAACTGAGCAATGAAGAATTTATGCGTACACACACACGTTGTAAGGCCAGAAACATGTATACCATACATGTTGTTCTTCAAAGGAAACATCCTACGAAGAACATGTATATGTCAAACGCGCATACATGCGTCTGAATTTATGGAAATCCAGCACAACAAAAACGAACACGATGAAAACAAGAAGCCAACGGAAAACGGAAAGCAGGGAAACAGTATAAAAGGAGCACGCAGCTCAAGGAAAAATGTCTATTCTTCCTGAGTTCCTTCTACTGTCCACACCTAATAGTTCAAGAGTACTACCTTGCTATTCTTCCTGAGTTCCTTCCACTGTTCACAACAAATAGTTCAAGAGTACTACCTTACTATTATTGCTGAACTACATCCTGCCGAAAACCCAAATTCCCGATTAATAGTTCAAGAGTACTACCTTACTATTACTTCCGAGCTAAATGCTGAAAACCCAAATTCTCGATTAATAGTTCAAGAGTACTACCTTACTATTACTTCCGAGCAGTGGTTCAAGAGTGCTACCTTGCTACTACGATTAACCCATTCTCTCCCAATTCTAGGAGCCAAGGGGTACAAGTACTTTGTACTTAAACCTGTCAATTAATCCATAAACTTTCTTTCAGCTACAGTGGTTCAAGAGTGCCACTACGATTAACCCGTTCTCTCCCTATTCTAGGAGCCAAGGGGTACAAGTACTTTGTACTTAAACCACAAATTTTATTGTAACGACCCCCCTTATTGAACCCTGGTCACACTGAGTTCTACCCCGGCTGGGAAACTCCGTTACAATTGGCGCCCGAGCAGGGACCCTGGAATTTTAAATAAAATAAAATCTAAGACGACGATCCAATAATACAAGCACGAAGACAAGATGGTCAGGACGAGCTGGGTGTACAACCTGTCGAAGGACGAGCTGAAGACCTATTTGAGTGAGTTCAGACTGGACAGTAATGGTGCACTCGATGAATTGAGGAAACGTTTCTCCAATTACATCACCGGGCAAGACGTTACGTCGGAGGACGAAACGCGTCTCACCGAATTAGAACAAATACACACTCGTAGCCAATCACCGCGGCCCCATATATCCCTGAACCCTCCGGATCCAGTGGACCACGATGAACCAAAGGGGGCTATAAGCAGGACAACGTCCCCAGCCCTACGAGAGGCAACAGCCACTCGAACTCCATCAGAAACACCGGGGACATCATATCCCATGGTCATCGACCAGGTACGAAAGTGGTCTGTACGATACGACGGGGGAAAGGAACCTCTTTTGTTTATCGAGAGGTTGGAGAAACTCGCTGACGCGTACTCGCTGAGCAGAAACCTTCTTCCTCGAACGATGCCGGAGCTGCTTCGCGACCGAGCCCTACTGTGGTTCCGCAATAACAACCTGAAGTGGCAGGACTGGAGCAGCTGTAAAGGCGACTTCCTACAATTCTTCTTGCCCACCAGATACTGGGAACGTCTGGACGACGAAATTCGTCAACGGCGCCAGAAACAGCAGGAACAGTTCAAGAATTACGTAATTGCAATGCAGAACCTGATGAGGCATGCAAATTATCCCGACGAAGAGCAGGTGGAAAGGATCTTCCGGAACTGCCGCCAGGAATATCAGTTATACATCCGACGAAAAGATTTCAATAAGCTTCGCGAACTTATCGGACTAGCGGAAGACTTTGAGGGCATAACAGACGCTGCGGACCCAATCAGCCACGTGCCGCGACCCAGACGGAACGAGCGTAACTGCATGGTCACGCCAAACCCCGATGAGCGGATAGGCGTCAGAACAGCCTGCATGCAATGTGGTCAACAGGGTCATGTTAGACGAGACTGCCGCAACCCGCAAGTGCTCTTCTGCTGGGACTGTGGACGACGGCAAGTTCGAACAATGGATTGCTGCCGCAAACGTAACAACCGAGCGGGAAACGAGCAGGGGAACTGATCGAACCGAGGTGTAACGGAACCCCAGAGACAGACACCACATACCCCATAAAATTCTTGACATCTGATTCCAACCGTATTCTAGCCACCGTCGCCATAGGAGAAGAACTCGTCAACGCCACCATCGATACAGGGGCCACCTGAAGTTTCATCAGCGAGAAGTTTGCTACGGACAAGAGAAGGGCAACCAACAGCGTACCCATCGACACGACCGTTCGGATGGCTGAAGGGACACCTAAACTCATCCACGAGGCGCTACAGCTGGACATCCGGATTGGGAATAGACGCACCGATTTCCTGTTTCTGATCCTCCCAGATGCTATGGACCACGTCATACTGGGATTGGACTTTTTATCACGGATAGACGCCCAGTTAACTTGCGGAGGACAGACAACTTCAGGAGCAGACAGGGGCAAGGGAAAACGTCCTATAGTGCACCACCACCACGACCGCACAGCAGACAGACCAGGAAAAGCTCTCAATCTTCCTCCAACAGGAGTTTGTCAAGTTCGACAATCTACCGGCAGTTTCGAATAAAACGGAGCACAAAATTGTGATGCGCGATGAACGGCCGATTAAGCAGCGGTACTACCCGCGAAACCCAGCGATGCAAGAAATCATTAACACGCAAATAGACGAACTCCTGTCCAATGGATGCATAGAACCCTCTCACAGTCCCCACAGCGCACCGATAGTCCTCGTACGGAAGAAGACAGGCAAATGGAGACTCTGTATAGACAACAGGGAACTCAACACACGGTCCATACCGGATGCGTATCCCCTTCCTAGAATCCAGCATATCTTAGAGAGACTACGAGGTACCAAATACATAAGCAGCCTGGACTTGCGAAACGGGTATTGGCAGATACCTATGGAGAAGAAAAGCAGACAGTACACGGCCTTTACGGTACCTGGACGCGGCCTGTTCCAGTGGCGGGTGATGCCATTTGGGTTGCACTCCGCACCAGCCACGTTTCAGAGAGCACTCGACCGAGTCATCGGACCCGAAATGGAACCCCATGCGTTCGCCTATCTTGACGATATCATCGTCATTGGAAGAACCTTCGACGAACATCTGGAGAACCTGCGCACAGTGTTTAGAAGGCTACAGGAAGCCCACCTAAAGATCAATCCGGAGAAGTGTGACTTTTGTAAGACAGAGATCCCATATCTGGGCCACGTGGTTAGCAGTCAAGGCATACACACTGATCCCGATAAAGTTGCCGCGATTAAGGAGCTAAAACCACCACAAAATGTCCGCGAAGTACGACGTTATCTAGGTATTGCCTCTTGGTACCGACGATTCGTCCCCGATTTCTCCAAGACAGTACAACCCTTAACCGCACTGCTAAAGAAGGGTCAGGACGAGCTGGGTGTACAACCTGTCGAAGGACGAGCTGAAGACCTATTTGAGTGAGTTCAGACTGGACAGTAATGGTGCACTCGATGAATTGAGGAAACGTTTCTCCAATTACATCACCGGGCAAGACGTTACGTCGGAGGACGAAACGCGTCTCACCGAATTAGAACAAATACACACTCGTAGCCAATCACCGCGGCCCCATATATCCCTGAACCCTCCGGATCCAGTGGACCACGATGAACCAAAGGGGGCTATAAGCAGGACAACGTCCCCAGCCCTACGAGAGGCAACAGCCACTCGAACTCCATCAGAAACACCGGGGACATCATATCCCATGGTCATCGACCAGGTACGAAAGTGGTCTGTACGATACGACGGGGGAAAGGAACCTCTTTTGTTTATCGAGAGGTTGGAGAAACTCGCTGACGCGTACTCGCTGAGCAGAAACCTTCTTCCTCGAACGATGCCGGAGCTGCTTCGCGACCGAGCCCTACTGTGGTTCCGCAATAACAACCTGAAGTGGCAGGACTGGAGCAGCTGTAAAGGCGACTTCCTACAATTCTTCTTGCCCACCAGATACTGGGAACGTCTGGACGACGAAATTCGTCAACGGCGCCAGAAACAGCAGGAACAGTTCAAGAATTACGTAATTGCAATGCAGAACCTGATGAGGCATGCAAATTATCCCGACGAAGAGCAGGTGGAAAGGATCTTCCGGAACTGCCGCCAGGAATATCAGTTATACATCCGACGAAAAGATTTCAATAAGCTTCGCGAACTTATCGGACTAGCGGAAGACTTTGAGGGCATAACAGACGCTGCGGACCCAATCAGCCACGTGCCGCGACCCAGACGGAACGAGCGTAACTGCATGGTCACGCCAAACCCCGATGAGCGGATAGGCGTCAGAACAGCCTGCATGCAATGTGGTCAACAGGGTCATGTTAGACGAGACTGCCGCAACCCGCAAGTGCTCTTCTGCTGGGACTGTGGACGACGGCAAGTTCGAACAATGGATTGCTGCCGCAAACGTAACAACCGAGCGGGAAACGAGCAGGGGAACTGATCGAACCGAGGTGTAACGGAACCCCAGAGACAGACACCACATACCCCATAAAATTCTTGACATCTGATTCCAACCGTATTCTAGCCACCGTCGCCATAGGAGAAGAACTCGTCAACGCCACCATCGATACAGGGGCCACCTGAAGTTTCATCAGCGAGAAGTTTGCTACGGACAAGAGAAGGGCAACCAACAGCGTACCCATCGACACGACCGTTCGGATGGCTGAAGGGACACCTAAACTCATCCACGAGGCGCTACAGCTGGACATCCGGATTGGGAATAGACGCACCGATTTCCTGTTTCTGATCCTCCCAGATGCTATGGACCACGTCATACTGGGATTGGACTTTTTATCACGGATAGACGCCCAGTTAACTTGCGGAGGACAGACAACTTCAGGAGCAGACAGGGGCAAGGGAAAACGTCCTATAGTGCACCACCACCACGACCGCACAGCAGACAGACCAGGAAAAGCTCTCAATCTTCCTCCAACAGGAGTTTGTCAAGTTCGACAATCTACCGGCAGTTTCGAATAAAACGGAGCACAAAATTGTGATGCGCGATGAACGGCCGATTAAGCAGCGGTACTACCCGCGAAACCCAGCGATGCAAGAAATCATTAACACGCAAATAGACGAACTCCTGTCCAATGGATGCATAGAACCCTCTCACAGTCCCCACAGCGCACCGATAGTCCTCGTACGGAAGAAGACAGGCAAATGGAGACTCTGTATAGACAACAGGGAACTCAACACACGGTCCATACCGGATGCGTATCCCCTTCCTAGAATCCAGCATATCTTAGAGAGACTACGAGGTACCAAATACATAAGCAGCCTGGACTTGCGAAACGGGTATTGGCAGATACCTATGGAGAAGAAAAGCAGACAGTACACGGCCTTTACGGTACCTGGACGCGGCCTGTTCCAGTGGCGGGTGATGCCATTTGGGTTGCACTCCGCACCAGCCACGTTTCAGAGAGCACTCGACCGAGTCATCGGACCCGAAATGGAACCCCATGCGTTCGCCTATCTTGACGATATCATCGTCATTGGAAGAACCTTCGACGAACATCTGGAGAACCTGCGCACAGTGTTTAGAAGGCTACAGGAAGCCCACCTAAAGATCAATCCGGAGAAGTGTGACTTTTGTAAGACAGAGATCCCATATCTGGGCCACGTGGTTAGCAGTCAAGGCATACACACTGATCCCGATAAAGTTGCCGCGATTAAGGAGCTAAAACCACCAAAAAATGTCCGCGAAGTACGACGTTATCTAGGTATTGCCTCTTGGTACCGACGATTCGTCCCCGATTTCTCCAAGACAGTACAACCCTTAACCGCACTGCTAAAGAAAGGCAAACATTGGAAATGGGGAGAGGAACAACAAGTAGCGTTCGAAGCACTCAAACAAAACCTTACGGAAGCACCGATTTTGTCATGTCCAGATTTTTCACAAAAATTCTCCTTACAGACCGATGCAAGCGACTACGGCTTGGGGGCAGTCCTTACCCAGGACCTCGATGGTAGCGAACGAGTCATTGCCTATGCCAGCCGGCATCTCAACACGGCAGAGAAGAACTATTCCCCAACCGAGAAGGAGTGCCTAGCAATCATCTGGGGAATCAGGAAGATGCGGCAGTATATCGAGGGATACCATTTCACGGTAATTACGGATCACCTCTCGTTGAAATGGCTGAATTCTATCGCCAGCCCATCCGGACGGATCGCACGATGGGCGCTCGAATTACAACAATTTACGTTTGACGTCCAATACAGGCGGGGTGAGTTGAACGTAGTTGCGGATACCCTCTCACGACAACCATGCGAAAAACTAATGATAACCGCGGAGAAACTACCCACAACGCCCAAATGCCATTGGCTAGAAAAAAGGATCGCAGCAGTCAAGGGGGACCCCGCAAATTTCCCTGATTATATTATGGAAGGCGGACAACTACACGTGCCGGAGACGACGACGCAGCCCCGTGGAAACTCTGCGTTCCCAAACCACTTCGGGAGAAGGTGTTGCAGGAAAACCACGACGATGCTTCAGCGGGTCACATGGGCATCCGGAAGACCACGGCGCGCATATGCGGACGCTACTACTGGCCATGTATGTTTCGGGACGTCCGAAACTATGTCAGACGATGCGAAAGCTGCCAGCGCTATAAGCCCAACCAGCAACAAGCAGCAGGAAAAATGCTAATTCAAGTCGCAGAGGAACCGTGGGCTACGCTGTGCGCCGACTTCGTGGGGCCACTACCGAGATCTAAACATGGGAACACCATGTTGTTGGTCTTTTTCGATCGGTTCTCCAAGTGGGTGGAGTTGATCCGTATGCGACGAGCAACGACGGACGGAGTGCAAAAGGCGTTCCGAGAACGCATCCTCGCCCGCTACGGTGTGCCCAAAATCTTGATTACAGACAATGGCGCCCAATTCAGCAGCAAGGTATTTCGGCGATTACTGCAGAAGATGGGCACTCGACTCCAATACACCGCCCCGTATACACCCCAGGAGAATCCAACCGAGAGGGCGAACCGCACTATCAAGACGATTATCGCCTAGCTTTCCGGAACACAGCAACGCAATTGGGACGAAAAATTACCCGAGGTCATGCTCGGAATAAATTCAAGTCTGTAGGATTCAACGGGGTACAGCCCCGCTTTCCTTACTCAAGGTAGAGAGACACGCCTACCTCATGCATTGTTCGACCAGGTCACCCCGGGAACAGGTACGTTAGCAAAGACACCCGACGACCGAGCAAAACAAATGGCAGAAGTTTTCGAAATCGTCCGAAGAAATCTAGAACGCACGGCGGGAGACCAAGCGCGCCACTACAACCTAAGATGCCGTCCATGGAAGCCCGAAGTAGGACAACTGGTGCTAATCAAGCAGCACCATTTGTCGAACGCTCTGGAGGGGTTCGCCAGAAAATTGGCCTCAAAATACGAAGGACCGTACCAGGTCACGGACTTCATATCACCAGTAATCGTGAAATTAAGGCGCAAAGGGCAAGACAAGGAACGCACCGCACATGTGAACGAGCTAAAAATCTTTCACCAGGACACCTTAGCCAAGCACATAGAAGCAGAGGAAAGAGTCAACACCGTAAGAACAACAACACGATGCATACGACAGACATGCGTATCTGGCAATATCTTTTGCCGGCCAGATCGCCATCAACAAGCACCGACCACGAACCACAGCAACAGCGCCATAGACACAATCAACAAGTACCTAGCAGCCTCATCCAGACGCAATAAACACCAACAGAGGCACCATAACACAAGAAACAACAGCACTCGACAACAGTCCCCGAAGTCCATTGGCAACATGCAAATTGTTCCCAAACACCAAACTAGGAACCTAGAGAAGAGAGACACACACACACAAACCCGAGATGACGAAAGCAACCAAACGAAAGAATTTAAACAACGAACGCGAAAATACTACCAAACCAAAACCGTCGACGAAAACAGTAATATCCTTTCCGATATTCCCGCAACAAGTTTTCTTTCTAAGAAAAATCAAAACGTAAAAGAAGTAACATTTCGACAGCAACCACGACAAGTTCTTCGAAGTAAACCAAAAACCGCAAGAATGCAAAATTTCAAGAAACTGCACCGCATCACAAGCGAACGAAATGCAACCGCATGGAGGATTGCACAAGGAAGCAAAAACACTAGTGCACACCAAATTGTTTGCAACTATCCACCGGGACCAGGGGGTATCGACGTCCGAATGTCGGACTACCATCGTCTCCAACATGGCGCATTCCTAAATGATGTGCTTATCGAGGTCGGGCTAAGGTGGGTAATAAGGTGAGTCGCGGAAGAACAGCGGGCCCGCACAAAGATCTGCAGCTCTTACCTCCTGGACACCATGCGACGCTACCAACCTACACCACGGGAAGACGAAGAGGCCATTACTAAAGGACGCCACGCACTGATCCGCCGGTGGAACAAGACCGGAGAACTCGTCGACCGAGACCTGGTGGTGGTTCCTGTATGTGAGAACCAACACTGGTACCTCACCATTGTCGCGCATCCAGGAAAACCAGAGAAGGCGAAGATATACGTGTACGACTCCTTAGCCAAGGGACGGCGTGAAGACACCATCAAACTCATCAGAGGCTACTGGATACAGGAGCACCTGGTCAGAAGTCGTCATGGGACGTGGCAAGCTTATCAGGGTCTCTATCTGGACCAACATGTCAACATCCCACAGCAGACGAACACGACCGACTGTGGTCTATATTTTCTGGAGGCAGCTGAAAAGATAATGGCGGTGGGACTGCCAGGCTTCGCCAACGTCGGCGAAAGGATGTCCACAGCAGACATTGCCAACAAACGCCGAACTCTAGCTGCCGTGATCCGGACGAACACGGACTCAAGGATATCATTCCCCGATATAAACTTTGGGAAGCCAAATAAAAGGGGATCCAGAAGTCACCAGCGCCACAACATTAGGCGTAGCCGCAGTAACAGCAGTAGCAGCAGCGAGAGCAGTAGTAGTAGCAACAACAACTATGGCAACAGCAGTATGTACTACGACAGCACCGATGACAACAACAACCATTTCAACAGCAGTATGCAGTACATCAGCACCGATGACAACAACAACCATGATAACAGCAGCACACACTACAGCAGCACCAAGGACAACAACAAACATGGCAACAGCAGTATACACCACAACAGCACCGACGACAACAATAAAATGATCAACAAAGATCACACAAAAGTTTTAGGAAAACGTACGCACGTCAACGAACCAGCCGAACCCGCAGGAAACAGGCAACACCAGAACCCCATAACAGACGGCGATAGCATCTCTCTCACTGGCAGTGAAGCTGCCACAGCCAAGGGCTCCACCGCAACGAACTGGCCGAAGGAATTAGAAGAAAAGATCAAGCAAACCAAAATCGACGTACAAAAGGGAAAACTGAGACGATTACATTTTTTCTACGCCCATGGACCAGACCACTACGAAGTTCTGGTCACCCGGAAAGGTACAGTCAGCGTCCGCCGAAATGACGGGGAAGTGTGAAGGCCAAATTCGTTCGACAAATTTGGCCCACACAATTTACCTCTCAAAAACTAATTCTATATTTTTTTTTGAAAATAAACGTACACGAAATTAATAAAAACTCAAAAAAAGGTAGTTCTAATAATTATTCAACACACTCCTTATAAACATTAAGCAACGCAAAGTCACTCAAATTGTCGGCGAAATGGCCAATATTTCGTTTTCTCTTTCTTCTCCTATTACAAGCAATAGGCGCATTTAACAAAACCACCACCACGCAGACGCACAACGCATGGTCTTTTATCACGACATCAGTAGATCACTACGGCACACAGCAGCGAATTCGCCGGAGAAAGCGTCTGTCCCTCTCGCGCTCAGGCAGTAGGTGCAGACGTACTCCCACGCATAGCAGACAAGAATCAAAATACCATGTAACGGCTGGCGGTGTCAATGACCTGAGCACCGCTCAGACAAAAAAACTACCAAGTGGGCTCGCCAACGAATGCAGACAACAACATGCGTGTTCGAAACTGAGCAATGATGGATTTATGCATACACACACACACACACACACGGTGTAAGGCAGACAACAACATGCATATTCGGAACTGAGCAATGAAGAATTTATGCGTACACACACACGTTGTAAGGCCAGAAACATGTATACCATACATGTTGTTCTTCAAAGGAAACATCCTACGAAGAACATGTATATGTTAAACGCGCATACATGCGTCTGAATTTATGGAAATCCAGCACAACAACAACGAACACGATGAAAACAAAAAGCCAACGGAAAACCAACCGCAGGGAAACAGTATAAAAGGAGCACGCAGCACAAGCAAAAGGTCTATTCTTCCTGAGTTCCTTCCACTGTCCACACCTAATAGTTCAAGAGTACTACCTTGCTATTCTTCCTGAGTTCCTTCCACTGTTCACAACAAATAGTTCAAGAGTACTACCTTCCAGAAACTTTCAATCTTATAGACAGAAATATCGAGAAAACACCAGGAACTTGTAAAAGCTTGTGAACTTGTGTTATTTTTAAATTCTCTATATTAACTTCGCGTGCCATGGCTGGCTGGCTGGCTGGCTGGCTGGCTGGCTGGCTGGTGGGCAGAATCTTGTGATCAATTTTTAACTCACTTCCTAAAGCTCGATTTTATTGAAATTTTGAAAACATGTCTCTTTCCCATGACAATACTTTCTACTAAAATTTTGGGTCCCTCATGGCCGCGTGGTCGGGCGGCTCCCTTTTTTACAAAAAGTACCGGATTTTCTTCAAATTTTATACGCATGTGTATCTCCCATGGACAACACAACAACATGTAAAAATTTGGTAGTGAAATGGCCCCGGGGTCGGGGGCTTCTCAAACAAAATTTTTAAAAAATTTACCCGATTTTATTCAAACTGCACATTGTGTATTCCTGATTACAGAATTTACACGAACAATTTTAATTTTTAAATTCTCTATATTAACTTCGCGTACCCATGGCTGGTTGGTGCGCAGAATCTTGTGATCAGTTTTTAATACACTTCCTAAAGTCCGATTTTATTCAAACATTGCACACATGTGTATTTCCCATGACAATACTTTCTATTAAAATTTGGCGCCTCGGGGTCGGGGGGCTCCCATACAAATTTTTTAAAAAATTTAGCCTATTTTCTTCAAATGTTATACGCATGTGTATCTTCTATGGACAACACTTTCTGTAAAAATTTGGAAGTGATCGGGACCCTGGGTCGGGGGGCACACATACAAATTTTTGTTTCCAAAAAGCGGCATCAGATCATGTCATACTACGATGACGTTGTTCTGTGTGCGTGCTGCTTTGTGATCAGCGCTGCTTGCTTTACGATTGGGGTGGTTTGTTGTTGGGTTGCAGTGCTTTGAATATGTTTTTATTTTTCAGCATTTATAGTGGGGTTCAGTATACTTTTGGTTATTGGAGAATTTACATGAACAATTTTAATTTTTAAATTCTCTATATTATTTTTATTAAAATTCGAGGCCTCGGGGTATAGGGGGGCTCCTATACAAATTATTAAAAACTTTCCCTGATTTTCTTCAAGTTTTATACTTTTTGTAAATTTTATGGGGTGATATAATTTATTTAAAAATTAACCCGATTTTCTTAAAATTTTAAACACCTGTGTATCATCGATTTACAAACCGAGGTGTGTCCATATAAATTTTTTTAAAATTAACCAGATTCTCTTCACATTTTAAACCCCTTTGTATCTCCGATGTACAAAACCTTTGTTTGAAATTTTTGGAGTGATCGTGATCGATTTTCTTAAGGTTTTTAACATTTATGTATCGCCGATGTACAAAACTTCTTGTAAATTTTTTTTAATTATCTGGCCCTGAGGCCCGAGCGGTGGCCATATAAATTTTTTAAAAATTAACCCGATTTTCTTCAAATTTGGAACACCCGTGTATCTCCAATGGACAAAACTTTGTATGGGCCTGACGGGTGCCCATATAATTTTTTTAAAAACTAATCAGATTTTCTTCAAATTTTAAACACCTTTGTATCTCAGATGGACAACCCTTTTTGTAAATTTTTTGGAGTGATCGGCTCCTAGGCCCATACAAATTTTGTAAAAAATTTAGTCGATTTTCTTTCTTTTTATTTTCTAGTGTTCTTTTTGTCTTGATTTTGTTTGTAATGTCTTTAGCTCTTTTTAAAGCTGATTGAAGTCTAATACATGAATCGTTTACGTAATTTTCTAAACTGTATATATTCTTATTATTATCTACTATATCGCTTGGCAAAGTTGCTAGTTTTCCGTAAATTAATTCGAAAAGTGAATAGCCTGGGGTGGAATTGGCTAAGGCGATAGTTGATTGTTGATCATCAAAATAAATGTGTTTGCTCCACGTAAGGTGATAATCAAATTGACTATCACTTTTTTGCTATGGTTTGTGGGTGACAGCTATTTAGGTGTCACTTTCATACATTTTGTTCAAATATTTTGAGGAAGATAAGTTGTGTCAGCATCATCTCCACTATAAATCGAAAGATTAGTGAAAAAATGTGAAAAAGTTATCAAAGTTAAAAGAAAAAAAAAAACAACCCATAAAAATTAAAATTTTTCATCTAAATTCTCTAATCGCAGAAATTGATATGGGAGCCCCTCGATCCTGGGCCATTTTTTTTTATTGTAGAAGAAAATCATCGAAACAAACATTTGACATCAGATGTTAAAATTGAAAAAGCTCAGATCATTTTATTCTGAGCACTTAGAGCACGCTCATACTCTGAATAAATAAGAAACACGAGCATTTTTCTTGAGAACTCTTTGACTGCTCTGAACTAATTTATGAAAACGCCAAATGACAGAATATTGTGAAAACTTGTTGTTCTATCTGTAAGTTGATATCGACAACAAAAAAAACGACATCAATAAAAATACAATTCAGTATATGATAAAAATGTAAGTTGAAGTAAGCATAAAACATGTATGTCTCGTTTCATTTGCTGGGTTCATTTGTGCGTGCGCTAAGATTTCTCTCTCTCTCTCTCCACCACCAACAACACCATGCAGCGCAGCCGACTGCGCAGCTCACACCGCACAAAGTCCATAAAGGGCGACGAATATCTGATGCCAGTACAGATATTTAAAAAATGTATAAAGGCCTTGCGGCCGAACCCGGGACCCGATCACTACCAAATTTTCGAAAAAGTATTGTTTATTGGGTATACACATGTGTGTAAAATTTGAAGAAAATCGGGTAAATTTTTTAAAATTTTTGTTTGGGAGCCCCCCGACCCCGCAGCCCGAGGGGCCTCAAAATTTAATAGAAAGTGTTGTCTCCGGAAATACGCATGTGTGCAAAATTTCAATAAAATCGGGCCATGGGAAGTGGGTTAAAAATTGATCGCAAGAATCCACGACAGACGACCGACCGACGACCGACCGACGACCGACCGACGACCGACCGACGACCGACCGACGACCGACCGACGACCGACCGACAACCGACCGACGACCGACCGACGACCCACGGGCAAGTGAAGTTAATATAGAGAATTTAATAAGTGATCATTAATGTATACTTCAAGGCAAATTTTCTATGCGGCGAACGAACGAGAAATGAAGAAAAAGACTACAAAAAAGTTCAATTGCTGAGAATTAACTTAAGGAATAAAGCTAATATTCTGGAACTTCCTAACCCAATGTACCTATAAGACATATAGATATTCATTAATCAGTTATATTCAATATATAAATTATAAATTCTTGAAAAATTTTCGACTAAACAGTCCTTAAAGAAAACAAACATATTTCTCAATTTATATTTTAAGTTAGGTTTACTTACATTTGCTATATTGCTTTCAACAAAATGAGTTAGGTATTTTTTGTGGTTAACGGCTGATCAAAGCAACAGCAAATACTAACCAAATTTTGGTCAATTTTTTGTTTCATGTGTTTGCCAACTTATCCATATATAACTTTTAAAAGTCGACTCTGGTGGTGGGAATTATAAATAAAAATTTGGTTAAAAATTTCTTAACCACAAATTTTTTTTGGTTAACGCTAAACCATTTTCTGGTCTATCCAACGTGTTTGTTGTTGTAATTTTTATTTTTTTGTTGAAAGCAATATAGCAATTATTGCAGGAATAAAATATTTCGGTACAAACCACACAATCATTATTACAATAAAACACAACAGCTGGTCGAAATGACATGATAATATGTGAGTGCTGCCAAGCACTCCAACATTTTTAGCGATCACTTTACGCAGAACAAAGAAAAGTTGATAATCAAAATTGACAATCAAAACAGGGACAGTCAACTATCCCTTAGCCGATTCCACCCCTGTGTCGTTGTGTGGTGTTGTGTTG
>OX352762.1:45185655-45194428 GCA_947095585.1 Nephrocerus scutellatus
AAACAAACAAACAAACAAACAAACAAACAAACAAACAAACAAACAAACAAACAAACAAACAAACAAACAAACAAACAAACAAACAAACAAACAAACAAACAAACAAACAAAGAAACAAAGAAACAAACAAACAAACAAACAAACAAACAAACAAACAAACAAACAAACAAACAAACAAACAAACAAACAAAAAACAAACAAACAAACAAACAAACAAACAAACAAACAAACAAACAAACAAACAAACAAACAAACAAACAAACAAACAAACAAACAAACAAACAAACAAACAAACAAACAAACAAACAAACAAACAAACAAACAAACAAACAAACAAACAAACAAACAAACAAACAAACAAACAAACAAACAAAACAAACAAAACAAACAAAACAAACAAAACAAACAAAACAAACAAACAAACAAACAAACAAACAAACAAACAAACAAACAAACAAACAAACAAACAAACAAACAAACAAACAAACAAACAAACAAACAAACAAACAAACAAACAAACAAACAAACAAACAAACAAACAAACAAACAAACAAACAAACAAACAAACAAACAAACAAACATGTAACGAAGTTCCCCTCGTTACAAACCCTATGTCTAAGTTTTCCGCTTGTCCGTCCGGTCATGTCACTCAGCACATTGGGTTTTGCCTCATAGCATGTACAAATTGCCGATAGCCTGTACAAATTGCCGGCTGCCATATAAAACCATAGGCAGACAACCGCACATGCCGACAGCCACAGCTACATCGTGCGCATACAATCATATATGCCGGCATTCCAAATGCCCATAGCATGTATAAATTGCCGATAACATGTACAAATGGCCGGCTGCCATATAAAACCATAGGCAGACAACCGCACGTGCCGACACAGCGGGTATAGATCATACATGCTGGCAGGCCAAATGCCGATAGCAAGTACAAAGTGCCGACAGCCATATACACACAACATAACGTGTGTACCTTACCGGCAGCCACCACAAAGTAGTGGACACCCAACCAAACACGGGTAAATTATTTGCCTTCAAGTGACAAAATTCCCAACGAGTTCTCAAAAAATATCAATGAGGTTCGGCAACTTGTGCTCATAAATTTGTCGATTCCGACCACGGGCAAAGTTCTCCACCGAACTCAGCCTAATACATTTTGCGTGCTGAGAGATCAGCAAAACATACATTTAATAGACTAGGCGACCGTCTCTAAACCGCGCAATAAATTTCAAAGTGTTCCAAGTCGAACACTTAAATTCATTTTTCCTAGACCGGACGACCGTCTATAAACCGCGTCAACCCACCTGTACTGTCGTGTCTTGACCAGAGGCCGTCAGTGTTCCGTTCCTATCTTACACTGTCGTGTCTTGACCAGAGGCCGTCAGTGTTCCGTTCCTATCTTACACTGTCGTGTCTTGATCAGAGGCCGTCAGTGTTCCGTCTTTCCGCCGTCCCACTGTCGTGTCTTGACCAGAGGCCGTCAGTGTTTCCACCGTCCCACTGTCGTGTCTTGGCCAGAGGCCGTCAGTGTTCCTTCCACCTGTACTGTCGTGTCTTGACCAGAGGCCGTCAGTGTTCCGTCTCTCTCTTCCGCTGTCGTGTCTTGTCCAGAGGCCGTCAGCGTGCCGTACCTCTCTCTCTTCCGCTGTCGTGTCTCGTCCAGAGGCCGTCAGCGTTCCGTCTCTCTCTCTCTCTGTCGTGTCCTGACCAGGGGCCGTCAGCCATTCGTTATTATATTGGTGATGGTATAGTATGTAAGTTATAAGAAATGTTTAGTATAGATTAAGGAAACAAAAAAAAAAAAGAATAAATAATAAAAGGAAATAATAAATAAACAATTTGTAACTCGAGACTTATCATTTGGACCCTGGAAGCCGCTGAGTCATACCTCAGCTGAGAAAACCCGTTACAAATTTGGCGCCCGAGCAGGGACTTGACTTTTAAAATCATTTAACCGAAGACCGAGAAAGATATACTCGTCAGAATGACCGAAGATCAACCAATTGGTATATACCAGTTGAAAAAGGATGAGTTAGTTGTGGAGTTGAACCGGCGTGGGTTGGACAGCACCGGTACGATGGACGAACTACGGAAGAGGTTGTCAACCGAGATCAAGAAAAATAAATCTTGCCCAGATCTACGACCGAAAGAATGTTGGCCACCCGAAGTCCAACTACAAACGCTACAAGTACCACAAACCTCCCACCGACCGCCGATATCCGAAAGCAAACCCGACAGCAAACCAGATCAGGCTAACGTACCCAGTCAAACAACTATATCCGGCATATTCCCTACCGCTCGTCTACCACTTGCTGCACCAACCGTTTATCCATCACATACACCGTCCGATGCCGATGTGATGGACAAGGTACGTAAGTGGAACGTCCGATACGATGGAAACAGTAACCCACTGGAGTTCCTAGAGCGGATAGAAGAGTTGGCCGATTGCTACCAACTGCCATTGAATAGAGTAGTAAGAACGCTACCCGAACTGCTGAAAACTTCTGCGTTAGCGTGGTATCGAAATAACCGAGAGTTCATTACCACCTGGGACGAATTCAGCCGAGAGTTGCGTCAGTTCTTCCTTCCGAGACGATATAACACACAGCTGTTAGACAGAATAAGAAGCCGCACCCAAATGGCACGAGAAAAGGGGAAAGAATACATCACCGCCATTCAAACCCTGATGAGGTGGCAGGTTTCCCTGAGTGCAGACGAGAGACTTGATCGCATTTACGACAATCTCCGACCGGAATATCGACATTATATAAAACGGGGGGAATTCGTCACCCTGGCTGAATTAACCGCACTGGTAGAAGACTTTGAGCTCTTGCAAGGCGAATTACCGGTATCACGCCCTACCGCTCCGCAGACTAGACCGATCGTACAATCATACCGAAATACCGCTCCACCGAACCGAAGCAATGGCCCCCCGTACCCTCCGACAGGGCCAATTACACGCAGGCTGACCGAAGGTCAAGAGCCACCATTTAACACCGCACCGCCGCCAGTCCGACCGCTCCAACCAACACCCACCTACAACAGAGAAAGTTGTTGTTGGTCCTGCGGACAACCAGGGCATACTAGACGCGTATGCCAAAACCGCAGAGTATTTTGCTCGCATTGTAGCACCGAAGGCGTTCAGAGCCGACACTGCAAATGCCAGGCGGGAAACGCCAACGGAACGTCCAACACCGTGAGACAATAGACGTTCCTCTAGTAACCACCAGTCTCACTCATTACGCAATACCGATAAGTTTAGGCCAACACACATTCAATGCCATAATCGACACCGGCGCCGGCCGATCGTGCATTGGTGACGAGCTGCATAGCATATGCCAGACCGAAGGGATACCCGCCCAGCAAATTAACATGGTGTTGTTGTTGGCTGACAACTCGACAATTACGTCCCACCAAGCCTACTCCTTGCCACTAAGCTGGGGAGAATGGACATTCACCCACGAGTTTGCGTATGTCCCAAACTTGAGTGACAAGTGCCTCATTGGGACTGATTTTCTGGCAAAGCATGGCTTTACCCTCAACCGTGGCGACAAAATAATTATGGCCACATCCGAACCGCCGTCCAACCTCCGAACACTGCAGACCGAAGCTCAGTGCTTAGAAAGATTTCTGGCCCAGGAGTTGCCCAAGTTCGAAGCCATGAAAGGGTCAACCTCCATGGCAGAGCATGTAATACGTCTCAAACACTCCAGACCATTCAAGCAGAGGTATATGCCTCGAAACCCCGCCATGCAGGCCATAATCAATGAAGAAATAAATCAACTGCTGGCTGAGGGTAAAATTGAGCCCTCTAATAGTCCATATAGTTCGCCAATCGTCTTGGTAAAAAAGAAACAAGGGACTTGGAGATTATGTGTGGACTTTCGGCAACTCAACGAAGTGTCGATTAAAGATGCGTACCCCTTACCACAAATAAATCACATCTTGGACAAGCTGAAAGGGGCTAGGTACATCTCCACCATAGATCTAAAGCAAGGATACTGGCAGATACCACTACACCCCTCCAGCCGGCAATTCACTGCCTTCACTGTCCCAGGTCGAGGCTTATATCAATGGAAGGTGATGCCGTTTGGGCTCCACTCTGCACCCGCAACCTTCCAACGCCTCCTAGATCGTATTATCAGCCCAGAGCTAGAGCCATTTGCGTTTGCATATTTGGACGACATCATAGTCATAGGCAGTACCTTCTCCGAACACATGAGGGCCCTCACTGAAGTGTTCCGACGACTAGAGATTGCCAACTTAAAAATTAATTCCGAAAAGTGTGAGTTTGGCCGCTCAGAAATGAGGTACCTCGGGCATATGATAAGCCAAGATGGCATCCATACCGACCCCGGTAAAATTGAAGCTATAAAAATGCTAACTGCACCATATAATGTCAAAGAACTCCGCCGAATACTAGGTATCGCATCCTGGTACAGACGATTTGTACCAAACTTCTCGACACTAGCCGCCCCGTTAACTAAACTATTAAAGAAGAAACAGAGGTGGCAGTGGGACAAAGATCAGGAAAATGCATTCGAAATGTTACCAATCCTTGCTTGTCCTGATTTCTCGAAAGCCTTCCTGCTGCAGACAGATGCTAGTGCGGAAGGACTTGGAGCGGTATTGTCGCAATCCATCGAAAATCAAGAACATGTCATTGCCTATGCTAGTCGTACGTTAAATGATGCCGAGAAAAATTATTCGGTGACCGAGCGTGAATGCTTGGCAGTAGTATGGGGCATCCGCAAGATGCGGCCCTATTTGGAGGGGTATCACTTTGTCGTGCATACTGACCACCGCTCGCTAAAGTGGTTGCACACATTAGACAATCCGTCTGGTCGACTCGCACGCTGGGCGATCGAATTACAACAGTACGATTTCGAGATCCGCTACCGAAAAGGCTCTTTAAATACTGTAGCCGACGTACTGTCCAGACACCCAACCATAAGCTCACCCGTTCGAATTCTTTTACCGATTACTGCCACATGTCCATGGTATGAGACAAAGATTAAAATGGTTACAGAGCAACCGGAGAATAATCCCGATTACCAAGTGGTGGACAAAACCTTATACCGCCATATGTATAATCCCACCTACCATACTGAATCCGCCACGGTGGCGTGGAAGATATGTGTCCCAAAACCACTCCGCTGTCAGGTTATCCAAGAAAACCATACTGAAGTAACGGCAGGGCATCTAGGCATTGCCAAAACCATCGCTAGAGTCGCCCAGAGTTATTATTGGCCTGGACTATTCCGAGATGTCGCTCGATTTGTTCGACGCTGTCAGACTTGCGTCCAGTACAAAGTCCCCGCCACAAAACCCGCCGGCAGGATGCATATGACCCCCACCGAACAGCCCTGGGAGGTAGTCTGTTCGGACTTCATTGGTCCATTGCCCCGGTCCGCGAAAGGCAACACCGTTTCTTGGCTCTCCGAGATGCGACAACTCCAGCGCTAATTAAAGGATTTAAAGAGAGAATTTTAAGTCGATATGGGTGTCCCAAGAAGTTAGTTACCGACAATGGCCCTCAGTATAGGAGCAAACCATTTCAGACCCTACTGAACGAACTACATATCGAGCAACGTTTCACCCCTCCGTACACACCACAGGCCAATCCGACCGAACGCGTGAATAGGGTCATAAAAACTATGGTCGCCCAGTATGTCCAGAACGACCACCGCCGATGGGATGAACACCTACCAGAGTTCATGTTGGCTATAAACACCAGTCAACACGAATCCACCGGTTACACCGCCGCCTACCTGAATTACGGTAGAGAACTCCGCCTTCCAAATACGCCAGCTATCAAACTAAATACCCCGCCAACCACCACCGAGAGAATCACCGCACTCAACGACATACTGGCGCTGGTACGAATCAACATGGCCAAAGCTTTCGGAAAACAAAAACGGTATTATGATTTACGACGTCGACCATGGGCACCCGACATAGGAGAGATGGTATATCTCCGCCACCGACCACTCTCCTCTGCTGTCAACAAATTTTCAGCAAAATTAGCCCCCCGCTACATAGGACCATTCCGAATCACCAAAAAACTGTCACCCGTTATCTATAAACTCCAAGGGTCAGAAAGAGAAGTGATTACCGCTCACGTAAAGGACCTAAAAAGAGATGAGAATATAGGCCACCCAGACATTTCCGAGGCAACCAGTATAAATACAACCGACGGTCAGCAACTTAGATCAGTCTCAGTCAGAATGTCGAAGCGATCGGTCGTTAAGTTTACCGAGCCACAGGCTGACCCAAGTACTAGGCACAGGACAAAGCCGACCCCATTGGCACCACCAGTACAGCAGACAACAACCGGAGTGCTGCGAACTCGCATCTTTCGACGCAAACCTCCCCCCGCCAACCGACCGCTCAGCGCCGTGGAGGTAGCCAACCTTTGCCGAGTCGTCAGGAAGAAAAGGGAAGAGAGCACTACCAACCAAGCACCCGTCACCGAGCACGCAATAACCCGAACCAAATCCCCGATCACAATCAGAACGGTATCTCGATTTATACCCCCGGGCAACAGCAGCGCCTACACATCCAGGCCAATCGAGGACGCTGCCTTCCCGGCAAACCTAGTGGCCACAACATCTCAGGCTGCACGTGTACGCCGCATCACAACCACGGCTAGAACAGCCACAGCTCCCCGAGTGGCCCACACCTCCACAGTGGTCGCCCCTACCAGCAGTACCGGCACCATAGCGGGAAAAACTACCGGGAGCGTCAGTACGGCCAAAGGTACTGTTCCTGTCAAAATAACCGAACCTGAACCACAAATGGACGCCGGTCCTTCCAGCCAGTCCGGCGCACAACAAACCCCGACTAAGCCGATGGAGTTCCAAGGAGAATTTCTCGGCATCCGAATTCCGAATTCAACCAAAACAAAGTTCCGGTTACGAGGACCCCAAGGGTACATATACGGCCGACGCATCCGCAACGGCAGTATATATTTGAAGGGCCCGACCCGAGCTATTATAGTCAAGGATGGCCAAGTACAAGCGGCCGAAAAGAATAATTTAAATTAAGATATATGGCCGAATAACAAAAAAAAAAATAATAAAATAAAAGATGGACCGTTATTCGGCAGACAGTCCACACGTAATTATAAGGAAATAAGTTTTTATAACCGGATAACCAAAAAAAAAAAAAATATAATAAAATCAAAGATGGACGGTTATTCGGCGAAGGTCCACACAATATTTTCTTTCTCATATAATAATATCAATTCAATTATAAGAAATCGTTATTAGATTGTAAGAAAATCCTGTATTTCAAATTAAAATTATCGTTAAGAAAATCGTTATGAAGTGAATTGTAGAAAAACCTTTATTTAAAAATGAATTACATTTAAGTTTTGACTGAAAATGAAATAGTAGTACCGCTAGAACCTCGTCCACCGGCCCCGTACCCGTAGAACTATCCACCCCCCGAAGTAAGAGGGGAATGTAACGAAGTTCCCCTCGTTACAAACCCTATGTCTAAGTTTTCCGCTTGTCCGTCCGGTCATGTCACTCAGCACATTGGGTTTTGCCTCATAGCATGTACAAATTGCCGATAGCCTGTACAAATTGCCGGCTGCCATATAAAACCATAGGCAGACAACCGCACATGCCGACAGCCACAGCTACATCGTGCGCATACAATCATATATGCCGGCATTCCAAATGCCCATAGCATGTATAAATTGCCGATAACATGTACA
This sequence comes from Nephrocerus scutellatus, assembly GCA_947095585.1. Lineage (NCBI taxonomy): Eukaryota > Metazoa > Arthropoda > Insecta > Diptera > Pipunculidae > Nephrocerus > Nephrocerus scutellatus. Next base: position 45,193,388 of record OX352762.1, read on the forward strand.
AATGGCCGGCTGCCATATAAAACCATAGGCAGACAACCGCACGTGCCGACACAGCGGGTATAGATCATACATGCTGGCAGGCCAAATGCCGATAGCAAGTACAAAGTGCCGACAGCCATATACACACAACATAACGTGTGTACCTTACCGGCAGCCACCACAAAGTAGTGGACACCCAACCAAACACGGGTAAATTATTTGCCTTCAAGTGACAAAATTCCCAACGAGTTCTCAAAAAATATCAATGAGGTTCGGCAACTTGTGCTCATAAATTTGTCGATTCCGACCACGGGCAAAGTTCTCCACCGAACTCAGCCTAATACATTTTGCGTGCTGAGAGATCAGCAAAACATACATTTAATAGACTAGGCGACCGTCTCTAAACCGCGCAATAAATTTCAAAGTGTTCCAAGTCGAACACTTAAATTCATTTTTCCTAGACCGGACGACCGTCTATAAACCGCGTCAACCCACCTGTACTGTCGTGTCTTGACCAGAGGCCGTCAGTGTTCCGTTCCTATCTTACACTGTCGTGTCTTGACCAGAGGCCGTCAGTGTTCCGTTCCTATCTTACACTGTCGTGTCTTGATCAGAGGCCGTCAGTGTTCCGTCTTTCCGCCGTCCCACTGTCGTGTCTTGACCAGAGGCCGTCAGTGTTTCCACCGTCCCACTGTCGTGTCTTGGCCAGAGGCCGTCAGTGTTCCTTCCACCTGTACTGTCGTGTCTTGACCAGAGGCCGTCAGTGTTCCGTCTCTCTCTTCCGCTGTCGTGTCTTGTCCAGAGGCCGTCAGCGTGCCGTACCTCTCTCTCTTCCGCTGTCGTGTCTCGTCCAGAGGCCGTCAGCGTTCCGTCTCTCTCTCTCTCTGTCGTGTCCTGACCAGGGGCCGTCAGCCATTCGTTATTATATTGGTGATGGTATAGTATGTAAGTTATAAGAAATGTTTAGTATAGATTAAGGAAACAAAAAAAAAAAAAATAAATAATAAAAGGAAATAATAAATAAACAATTTGTAACTCGAGACTTATCATTTGGACCCTGGA